>SKCR01049581.1:0-74754 GCA_019454045.1 Zanthoxylum bungeanum | reverse complement strand
TAGGGCAATTCTCAATACTTAGAAAAATTCTACCCCATTGATTATGAAACCAAAATCAATCACGTCGCTCCAACGTACTTTAAAATTTGCCAGCACACTCAATACTTTGCCCATCCCATTAAGTCACGAAGAGTTGAGAGAAGTTTTATATTTCCTTATCTTAGTTTTTATAATAGATCAAATGCCAATGATCATGTTTGTACCTCCATCGAATGATCAAATAAAGACATTTCCTTCATAGTGGATATTGGTGCCTGAGCACACCAATAAGCTAACCCATTCTGAAGAACTCATCATGACCAAACCAACAATTTGTCCACAGCCGCCATCATGATTTCCTGACGATACCACACACCCTAGCCCAATGTCATGGGGCGTTTTCTCGCACTCGTAAAATTTCCAATCCTTCAAATGGACTCTCATTGATGATGATAACTCCAATTCCTGATTGTATTTGGCCATGTGGTCCAATACTCAATCGACTGTAAAACGACCCGACCAATTACAAGCCATTTTGATGCCTTGAGGCTGTCGTCCCATTCTGATTCCCTGAGGCTGTCGTTTTTTTTTGATGCCCTGAGGTTATCATCCCATTCTTCGAGCCGACCTGAGTCAGCTTTAGTTGGCACTTAGCTAAAAAGTTGAGGCTGGGTTCCTCATTATCATTCCTCTACTTATCCTGAAGCTATCATAATGGCTTGACGATGCCAATTTCCACCCAGAAGCCATAGTTGTCTAATGAACCCCTTAGAAAGCTGATCTATTAGCAGTTGTGGCTAGACTCGAGCCATATAAGATGTTGACCCCGATGGATCTCAGACTTATTGCCGCGACGTTGAAACTGGGACCCCATACCAATAAACAAATCTCTCAGGTGGTCGAGTGCTGACCTGTTTTCTATCTCTATCACTAACTCTTCAACTTTCAGCTTCTCTCTAAGTGGTGAGATGCAAAATTTACTAACCCTTGAATCTGAGAGTTCAACCTCTTTATATAGGCTCTCAAATCCACTATTCTACCAACTCATGATGTCAGCCGTCATCACCAGCCCATCATTTCTCTCATGTTGCTTTCCTCAACCACTCAATAAATAGTTGTACTGCCACTGGATTCAACCACCTCTGTTAGCTTAGCAGAAACCATCATTACAACCTTTTAACCATTGTTTCACACTTTGTTGATGCGAAAACCTATGATGCAACTGCTGTGGCACTGTTTCATCATATGAACAGCTGTCAGAGTCGTCATCTAATGAGAGTCGTTGATCAACTTCTATCATCATTAGTCTTCTAGAAGCTCAAACTCCTAGATATGGCATACGTCGTATAACCTAATCATCTATGAGCCAATCTTCTCACTTAGGGCATACGTCGTATGACCTAGATACAGGTCGGCTTATGATCGTATCTCCATTCATCGGGTCAGCATACCGAGGCAGATGATACTTATCAAAGCTTCATCTAGCTTTTTTAACCAGGTCGAGTTGCTATGCATAGACCCCATCGGGTCGAGTTCAACAAATTCTCTAATAATCCCAAATCCATCATTCATTCATTATATCGGGTCGACATGATAAGTCTCTTCGTCCCTAATACCCTCTGCCTTTGGGAGAACTCCTCTCTATCACAAGGTCGGGTTATTCTGTCAAACTCTGTATGTCTCTCCAAGCTCTTGGACTTTTATCATCTTTTTTTAACTATTGTCTTCACTCTACCCCTTCTCGAAACATTGCTAATAACTCCAATTAACATTATTAATGAGACATTACATAATCATATTACAAGTATAATTGTTCACTATTAAAATAGAACAACTAAATTATATTACAATTTATTGATATTACAATCAGAATTTTTTACAAATTTAATTTTATACAATTATATATGGATGACCATAAGGAGATGAGGGGATCGACATCTCCATACATATCCCCGATAATCTTTGGATGTCATCGTTCCCTCCCCGTCCCCTCGTAATTATTTTAGGGGAGGGGATAGAGATTCCCGAATAATAAAATGGGATCCTTGAAGGGCCCCGAGGTTAGGAGTGGTAAAACGAATCAAAGAATCGAATTTGTATCGAATCTTAAACGAATCGAGTCGAAATGTGATGGATTCGTATTCGATTCGTTTATTAAACGAATCCTAATATCATGATTCATATTCGATTCGTTTATTAAACGAATCGAATATGAATATTCGTTTAGTCATGATATTATTTAATATTATAATTTACCATAATTGATTTATATTTATTCTTCATAAATATATACATATAAAATATGTAATTAATATATTTATTAAAATTATCTCACCAAATATCGAAAATATTAATTTTTTATGATAATTAATCATAATTTCTCAAATCTTATTTGAAAAATAACAATAATTAGTAAAAAAAAAAACTTAAGTGAATAATGGGCAGTCAATCCCTTCCTCGAAAAAAAATAGATATTACATTTTCCCCTATCCCATCCCCAAAAATCAATATATATTTTTTCAGTTTTTCATCTCCGATCCCCTCGGATCCCCCACAATTATAGCATAAGTTGAGTAGTCGAACTCATTACTTCAAGGATAAGGCGAGTCTTGACCACACGGCTAATAACTTGGGTGGTCTAATCACATAGTAATATTATTTGTTTAAAAAAACCTCATTGGTAACAAGGTGATTAGGGTGATGGATATGTCAATCTCTCTGGTCCATGAATCCTGACAAAAGGATACCCAAATCTTTGTCTGGGGAAGCAGACATGCTTGCAGGTTTGTAGCTAAGTTTCACAGTTTTGGGACATGCCATTGGCAAAGCCCAAGCTGGCCCTGGCAAAACATCAAATGCTCCTTTTGTCCTTATCCATCCCTCTGACTATGAAAAAAAATGGTACCCTACCCCCCCCTTGAGTCTTGATTAGGCACCAAAACCAAAACCTATTCATGCCCCTTAGCATTAATTTTTTTTTACCACATTATTAATACTAAAGAGAGCAAAAAATGAGTGCAATTTGCAAATGCCCATCTACCCCCCCTTTCATTTGGCCCATTTTAAGACTACTCAGTCACCTACCCTATGCTCTGCTGCTACCATTAATATGCCCTCTTGAAGGTTTATTAATTAAGGTCCCACTTTAAAGATTTTACCGTGGAAGTTTTTAATGAACTTCAATAATCACCAGGACATTGTAGCTTTTAATTAGGTGAAACTCCCTCATGTTGATTTCAGTTCATTCATCATTTTATCTGACCATCTTTGCTAATTGGACAAGCTTTAGTTCAATCCTAATGATAAAAATTAGGCAAAATTTATCTTCTTGGATGTTTTCTGGGGATAGCTTAGATTACTTTCACACTAAAGATATACTTCAAACATCTATTACTATATATTATGATATGCTTACTCGGGAGTATTTTCGAATTCATTTTTTTACATCTATTACTATATATTATGATATGATTACATTAATTTTTTTTGTTTTTTTAGTGCAATTGAATTCATTTTTTTAGATCCATCTAAACAGTTATACGAGGATGGCAAACAATATCTAAACATTGATGTTGTGATGGCCTATTTCGACCACATATCACCATATCCACATTTCAATGGGCTAAAAAAAAAACCTATAAATTTATTTTCAATGAATGCCATGGCTGTGACAGCCTATATTTATATTTTATATATGGTATAGGATATTGGCATTACGGTCCTCAAGTGACGTGGTTTGATGGTATATGACTTATGATCTAACCTTGAAGTCTTGTGTTCGAATTCAATGAGTGTGTTTCTTATAAGATTTTGTGATAGTCGAGGAATTTTACCTGCACTGCCGATTAAGCCTAAAAAGAATTATTTGACGGTGAAATTTTCAACGATTATAAATAAAAAAAAATATTGGCATTACATGAGATGGGATGGTGACAAGTTTGAATGATTTCTGAAACCTGTAACACATTGGATGCTGAATGAATTTGTATAAAAAACATTTACTCATTTTAATTAAACACAAGGCATGAAATGAAAGGACTCAGCAGCACAGTTATATGATTCACGTAATAGACATGAAATGCAAGAAGAGCCAAGTGTTGACAGAAGCTTGGGGGACCCTTGAATTTCTGATTTTCTTGGCCATTGCCAGAGCCTCAGACACATTGGTGGCTTCCTCTTAATAGCTTCTCAGTAGCTTAGCCCTCTCTGGTCCCTGGACCATTTTTTATTTTTTATTTTTTATTTTTTGACTTTATTTTTTTGACAACTTATTTAGACTTTGAAGCACTTATTAAATAACATGTTTCTTCGGTTACCTTCTTCTATAGGTTGTGACAATTACTCTCTAGGTTAAACAAGAGCTTCCCTATCAAACAAACCATTTTTGTTTTTGGGTGAATAGCTAGATAGAGAAGTAGGGTTGTTGGAAAAATCTGGACTACCGATGGATCCGATCTGACTCGATTTTTTATTTTAAATTTATCAAACCCAACCGGATGAGTTTAGGTCGAGTCTCATGTTTATTAAAAAAAAATTATATATTAGGTTTATCTCATACACTTTCCTAAATTTATATATGTTAGGGGCAAATTAAAGGGTTAATATCTCACAATTTGGCCTGAATTTTTGAGTTTTAAATATAAAAAATTTATTAAATTTTGAAATTTGACCTGTCTAACCCAACTCACTCGACATGATTGGGTCGGTAAAAAATTGACCCAACCCGTTATTTGTATAGATATAATAGATTCAAAACTCAATGAACTTGTAATCAAAATCATTAGATTCAAAACCTAAAAAGATAATTTTGAAAGTTTTTTTTTTTTTTTCTTTAATCTACGTTAAACTTAAAACATGATAAACTTATAACAGATTACAATTTTAGTTAAATTTGAAACCTGTCTATTTACCCTATGTGATTGACAGCAATGCATTTGAGCTTGGTTAGTTAGTGTTTTTTTTTTTTTTTTTTTTTTTTTTTTTTTTTTGAAATCGTTTGAAACCTCATCACCAAACCATTCATTTCAAGCTTTAGAGGAGTAGGTAAGACCTGTGGGTGTCCCAGACTCTTACAAGAAACACACTCTCTGAATTCGAACCTATGACCTAAAGATGAGATTCCGAACCCTACGTCACCAAGCCACGCCCTTTAGGACTGAGCTTGGTTAGTGATCACATGCATATAGTATATATATATGTGCTCAGATCTTGACCAAAACCTGGTTGATTCAAAGTGAATTGCATCATCTCTATATATATAAACACACACACACTCACTGGCTACTGTCATATTTAAGAGTGAATTTTAGCTTTATCTTTCAAGCCAAGTTCAGACTCCCACATATAGTAACCATGACCAGGAATTTAGCTGATCATTTTTCTTAAATAAGTAGCCATTACATGAATATAAAGCACCTATTTTCACAATAAAAAAAACACAAAGATGTCTACATATGAGTAACATACAATGCCATATGCCATGTTTATATCACATTATTGCCATAGTTTTGGTACCCAAATTTCTAAAATCTATAAAGCAAACAAATGCATGCTTCCTATGAAAGTTGTGATCATAACATTAACATTTTGGTGAATTTTTTATTATTATTATTTTAATTTTGCCAGTCAAAAGAGCCATTGATTGCATATGCCCATTGCCCAATTGCTAAAGATGGCAGAAGCCATAAAAGTAAATATTGTATGTTTTTGCTAGTGAGAGTCCTATGAATGTTTGTCACCATTTTCTCAAAATAAAAACAAAAAACTTAGCTGCAGGCTTGAGAGTAGAAAAAAGAAGAGACCCACCACAAACCATTTGGTCATCTCTCTTCTTTTGTTTTTGTCTTTAAAGCTTTACAGCTGTGGTGCAAGAAAAAGAGCAGAAGAAATTACAATGGTATTTTTTTGTTTTTCTTTTTTAGTCCAAACTCCTGTAATTTATTTAAGAAAAAAGAAAAGAAAAGAAAAGGAGCAGGTCAAAAATAAAGTGCTTTTTTAGATCAACAAGCAAAGGGCAAAGCCTCAGCCATGATCATATTATTCTACAATTATTTGGTGTGGGGACAGACTAAAATTATAACATTTGCTTTTTGGTCCTTGGGAGCAAGCTGTTTCCCTTTGAAAAAACAAATGCAAAAAATAATAATATTAGTTGAATTCATTATTGATTATTCTTTTAATGGATTTCGATTCGGTGATCGAGAAAATTAATTATTAATTATTTAATAATAACTTATATGTAATTAAATCTTAATTATGTATTGTTATTAAAAACATGTATAATATGAGATTATAAAAAGATTAAGACAATTTACCTCAATATTGGATTCAAATTATTCGGTTAATATCGAATTTTGGTCGTTTTATCTTAAAATAGTAATAAAATTTTAAAATTTTAAACTTATTTTTTTAGTTTACTAATCTTGGACATAAAAATAAAAATTCACGGTGATGATAGAGTATTGAGAATGTTAGATAATGAAAGAAAGTCTATGTTTCGTTAAAAGAGAGAATTCATCTTGTATAATAAAATGTAAAATCTCTCACTTTCTCTTGTGAATTATCATCCTTCATTATAGTCATGCATCTACTTACCAACCTTGAAGCAGAGGGAAAAAAAAAAAGAAAATAAAATAGAAGACCAAAAGTAAACATCTCCCACTATATCAAAGATTTTGTCTCCCAAATTCAAATTCCACTTTACTTGTTTAGATTTTATAGGTTTAGTGATTGCCCATCAAACTACAGCCATTATCCAACACCAACACCAACACCAAGTATCTCACTCTCTTAATTAATTGCATTTTCCTACTCTTTGATTATTCTTCTAATACTTGCTTTCTATTTTATTTCAATTGCAAACAAAACAAAATTTGTAATCAGGTTCATGGTTGTAATAAAGTTTTCCTTTATTTATAGTGATATCATTATTACAGGTCATAAATATTTCATAACGACTAAATCAATTTTCATGATTTATTTAATACATGAGTCTCACTTATCTATTGACCGTTGATTTAGTATTCAGTACAAATTCAACTCGTAATGCGTGATTAAGTCCCTAATAAGGGAATATGAAAAACTACAAAATTAATGGAGGGGCTTTGAGCAAGCATTATTGAAGAGAGATCTTATTTCTCCAATAAAGGTGGCACCAGAGAGCATGCACTGTGAAGATTCAATGCCTTGGAAAAAAAAGAGGCATGCTTTAATGTTATTACTATTACTATTATGAAGAATCCACTAAGGCAATTTAAGAGAAAAAAAGGTGAGCTTATTAGAATACGTACCTAAACTTTTACAATGCAAAGGCAAATGGGGTATCAAACACTTTACTACTTTAGATTAAAAAGATTAAAGAGAAGTTAATTAATATCCAAGTTAGTCTAATCCAATTAGCTTTGCGTAAAAGGAGATATTTGATTAATGTATAAAAAAAAAAAAAGCTATTAGAAACATTCCATTTGTTAAAGTGATGGTGGTAAAGCAATTGAGAGAATTCTTATGGGTGTCTTTTTTTTTTTATTTACTTTTTTTGTAAAATAATATTCAAGTAGATGAAGGATATGCATGGGAGCAAAATGCAAAGACATGGGATTTATGGAGAAAATCTACAATTTGTTGATGATACAACAGAGGTATCATGTCATCCGTGTAACAATCCAATCATCAATTGTCACGCGTGTTAAAATATTAAAAAATAACTAAAAATTTAGATATTAAATCATACATGTCATTTACTAATTTATTGATGATACCACGTCACTCATGTCTCCGTTACACCAAAGAATTACTCGGATTTGTGATATAACAACTGGCTTTATATAAAGCTTAAAATAAGCATGTGTTAATAACCTAAATGGTTTGTGTACGATGAGAATCACTCCTTGATAAAAGAGTTATAATATGAACTCAATAAATTTAGAAGGTGATATAATATAAAATTAGTGAAAACCATTTGATTTTCAAGTTTAAATCCTCAAACATATTTAGAAAGATTCAAACTCTCCACTTATAAAATGAGATTAAGATTCAAAGTTATCCATAAAATGCATGTATAATAATAAATAAACGATTAAGATTTAAATATATATAATTTTTATTTAATAATTATATATCATAATTTATAAAAATAAAATAAAATTAAAAATGAAAATATATCCATGGGAAAACACACGTAATTTTCTCATAATATGAAACACTGCCCTATACAAATCCATGCAAAAACTGCAATATGCAGGTTCTCTTGTCCACACTCTTCATGCGAGTGAAATAGAAAATCTCTATGTAGGGCCAAGAGCCAATGAGCAAATAGTTAGAAAATCTAACAGAGATAGATGGTACCGTGTTTGTTTAGCTAGAATTTGTGTTAAATATAGAATCAATTATCAGAATTTATTTAATATAAAATCCACGTAAATTTCACTTATTTTTTAATAATTAATTTAGCTCATCTATGGTAATAACGACATAAGTTTCATTCACGTTCTCAAAGTTTCATTATTAATAAAAATATAAATATACAAGTACACATATTCTAAATATTATAACATATTAAATAGTAGAATTGTAATAATCATGAAAAAAAAAAAAAAAAAACAGCCCTTCTGTGGAGGTCAAAGCTCCTGCAATCAAATAGTCTCCCCCTTCTACCAAACCAACCCCATAAAGTCTCAGTACTGGCCGACAAAATGCTCTCTCTTCACATGAAAAACAAACCCACATTTCAACAAATTTTTCGTAAATTATTTAATAATTTGCATTTATCACTCATTCAGGCAAATATGGTTATTGAATATCTTTCTTTTTTTTAATTATTGAAACTCACCATCAGTATATATGTAAAATCTTCGACTATCCCATATTTTTATAAAAAACGCACTTTGAACCCTACACCAACAAATAACACCTCATAAGGACAACATAAGCTATATTATTATACATAAACCACAATTTTTTTTTTTATTTATAATTTTTATAATAAATATAATGTTTGATTATGCTCTTAAAGATGATACTTGTAGAAGAAGTAAATAAAGATGCCTCCATACATTCTTTTGTCCCCCTTCATCTTCTTGTAAATGCCACAAATCTCCACAATCTATTCTGCTTTTGGCCTTCAAGAGGGGCTTTTATTGGAAAAATTGTAGAGATTTGATGACAAATTAACTTGGAAATCAAGAGAGACCTAGAGAAAGAAAAAGACAAGTTTTAACTTGGACTGCCAAGAATGACCCTATTGAGATGTGATGGCATTGGGGCTCTGCCTCTGCTCTTTTTGAAGAGAGGTTCTTGTGATGATGATGATGATGCCAATGACCAAGAATCGTTTGAACTTTCATCACAGCTAAACACAGCAGCATCAATCACTCCACCCGGGCTTCCAGGGATTGCTTCAAACTTGCGTTTGTGTAGTGGATTATTGACATTGGTTTTTGCATTTGCCACCTCAAGTATCAACATGTAACACTCTTTTACTTTGTCCTGTAACAATTACATTAATTAATTAATGTCACATTAATTATCTCTAACAAATTTTGTGTGTATTAATGACACAAATATACGTGATAAAAAATTATAAAAAAAAAAAATTTAATACTGATAATACATTCATTCACTTGATATATTGAATCTGCCCCCATCTAAGATGAATAAAAACTATTACCTTGCTTATTTTAAGCACACCCAGAAGCTGGTTTTGATACTCGATGGGATTCAAATGCTCAACTTGATCTATAACATGCATCATTGTGGCAGTGGCCAATACTGAAGGAAGGTAACTGACAGATCTTGAATCTTAAATAGAAAATTAAAACAAAATCATCATCAAAACAAAAGTGCTTCAAGAAATAGTTAACAAAAGTTTTTTTTTTTTTTTTTTTGAATTTAAAAAAGAAATTCTTACCGGTGACCAAATTTAGAAGGAGTCGCTCACATCTCTTGAGAAACTCCCAGTGAAGAGATGACTTCAATCCAAGCCTTCTTATGATGTGATCAAGAAATGAAACTGGAGTCACTGGATGCATCTTCCATTCAAGTGTTGATAGCACCAAAAGCTCCATTCTTTGTATGGCTTTGGCCTCAAAAACATATTTTGTCCCCTCAACCTGCAAAAAACAAAAACAGATTTAGAAAGTTAAATAAAAATCAATATCAGGAGAATGGACACTTGTTAAAATGGTGCAAAAAATAACATTGTGTGTGCTGTTACATTACATACTTGGAGGTCTAAGAGAAGAGGCACTTGGGTTTCTTCAACTTTAGCAGCCAAAGAGAGACAAGTAACAGCCAAAAGCTGAATCATCCAAGGCTTATTATCTCTTTGAAAATGGAAGCTACAAAGAAACCTATCAAGATAATTAATGGCAAGTATTGCAGTGAGTGTAGTGAATCCATAATGACCATTGACTTTAAGCACCCACTCAACAGCCTCACTTCTAGCAACATCAAGAACATCAACAGAATCTTTATAATGATGAGCCTGTTCTTTGGAGAGGAGAGACAGAAGCTCTTCATCTTCACAGAACAAGTTTTGTTCTATCAAAAGAAGTGAAAACAAACAAGGGTCTTTGTTTTGGCCATGTTCATAATAATCATCTTCTTCTTGATCAATAACCTCATCTTCTAGTTCTTCTTCTTCACAATAGAGTGCAGCATCAAGCATGAATGAAGAAGGGTTCATTTTCTTTTTCCTTCAACGAAGAAAATTTAATATTGTTTTTGGTTTCAATGATGCTTCATTATACAAAAAGAAAGAAAAAAATTAAAGCTCATGTTCTCATTTTTCTTTCTTTTTGAGTGTGGTTTCTGCAGAAGCAGAGCATTGAAAAAAGAGAATGAGAAATGTGAAGATAGAAAAAAAAAAAAAAAAAAAAAAGAAGAGTCAAGCTTGTAGTTTTGTTTTGTGTGTAATTTATATATTTATATTATTATTTTTTTTTTTTTTGTGTGGGTGTTTTTGAAAAAGAAAGAAAAATCTTTGTGCTTTCGGTGAGTAAGTGTTGTGTTCGGCTGTCGGGCAGAAAATTGTAAGGTGGGCACACACATCAAGCCGGACCCCATGAAACAATAACCCTAAGAAAAAAGAAATTATATATATGTAGAATGAGAGAATAGTAAGAGAAGAAATTAGGTAGCGGGAGACCATAAGTTTATTCTCTTTAATATTCGAAAGATATCTACTCGTATATACATTTGGTTGTATACGCATATTCTTATTGCTAATGAATTTGAGTTTGTATAGATTTGAACTCACGTCGTCAATAATTTAAGTATCATTGGGATAAGCCCAAGGGGAATATCATAATTTTATTTGTTATTGATTTATTGGGTGGCATTGCTGGTAAATCCTCGTTAAGTTAATTTAAAATTTATCCTAAAATAATAATTTAATTAATTTCACGAGTCCAAATCTGGAAGGATATATAAAGAAGAAACTTAGACCTCTCTTTCAAAGTTTTTTTTTTTAAAAAAAAAAAATTTATAATTTTAAGTATTTAATACCATTCATGAGATATTATAGTTTTTAATTACTAGTGAACAAATGAATTTATTCATCAAATCATTTATACCCTTTTTTTTAGGGCTAGATAATAGAAATTTCTTTAATATGTTAAGACATGGTCAATTTAAGCGAATATATCCTTCATTACAAGAATGAATGATAGACTTTTGAATATATAAATATATAAGCATACCCGTTTAAGCCTCAAATAGATTTTGTTATTATTTTGTGTAGGTTTTGAAGATATTTTCTATAAATTTTTGAGTTATACTATGATTATTTGTAGGGATGACAAGATTATCTGATCTGGATTTCAGATATCCAAAAAATCTAAATCCGAAAATTTTGAATCTATATATGAGATTTTCGGCTAACTCATACATGTATGAATTTCCAATATTTAAGTTTTGATTATTTTAAAAAATATAAAAAAAAACCTACATCCGGATATTTAAAATCAAATTCAGATTCACATTTTGCCATATACCATAAAACATTTAAATTTTTTATTCTCCTATTTTTAAAAAGTAGATGAAAGAAATTATTATTTAGCATTACAAATTGTTAAATTTCATGAAACAGTGTAAAATATTTGGTGATAAAAACAAAATCCAAAATTCTTGACTGTGGTGAATAAATTAAATAATTGTATTTTTATGAGTGGGACCCATAAGGATCTCAAAGAGATAAAATGGACAAAAAGACAATCCACTTGGTCCATGAGACGAGACAGAACAAGACAATACACAAAAGAAAAAGGCATTTATTATCCACGCGACTTCACCTTTTCACGCGCAGTCCTTCAACGTTAAAAAGTTAATTACTTCGTTTAGACTTTAAAGTTAGTTGGATTATCAGTTACTTTATCCCAATTGGATCCGTTTTAGATTCTGTTTGTTTGTGTGTTAAATAATTTTCGTAAATAAAATATTTTTTGTTATTTGATTATGGTCTATAAAATGTAAATATTTTTTTTTTGAAAAACATCATCATATATTTGGTTCTTTCAATATTTTTAGAAAATATTTTTTGATAATTAGAAAAAATTTGGATTTAGATAGCAAATTCTGAATTCGGATCCAACCTGGATCTGTATATACTCAAATGATTTGGGTCCGAAAATACTCGGTTCCGTAAAATATATTTCCAGACATGAGTAGCGAAATTATGGACCGCGCTTAGATCTGGACTCAGGTTCACCCTGGACATGCATAAACCTGTTGTAAATGCTATAAATATTTGTAGTATAAGTAGGAGAGACATGTCTCTTAAGTAGTGCTTTCTGGGAAAGACGCAAGGATGAAAAAACATATCCACTAAATTAGTAGGATGAGCCTCTATGCCTTAAGAGAATTGGTATAACCGTTAGAAGGGTTACACCCCAACCCAAAAGATACCCTAAAAGGCACCGTTTCATGCCTATTTAAAGAGGCTTTGGGTTCATTCTTAAAATATATAGAACAACATATAAATCTTCCATAATATTAAAGAGTCATTTTAAAAAGAGAGTTTCCTCCATTTTTTTATTCAAGTTTTTTATTAAATGAGTGCCCTTTCTACAAGAAACATCCAAGTAATTCTGGAAGAACGTTAGCCACAAAACCATCCGTATAACACCGTGGCGGGACTAATAAGTTCTTAAGGACGTAGACAACTCGACTTGGACCAATTTTTTCATTATCTTCTACATTTTCCAGGTTTTTCTTACTATGCCTATGATTTATGTTTAATTTGGATTGATTAAGATCAGTATGCATGTTAATTTCATTTGATAGTACATATTAGACAATAAACTTAATAACTTATTATTTTCTGGATTTTCTTAGGATGAACATAAGATTCCTTTATATAAGCATGAAAGTGTGACTTTGAGGGCACCTTTTGGTTTGGGGTGTAACCCTCCTAAGGTTATACCCCTTCTTTGTACCTTTTGAAGCCTAGAGGTGTGTTCTTCCAATTTATGTAGGGTTTATAGGGGCAGAATCCAGTAACACAGCAGAAACGGTGGAAAATCAAATTTTCTGATTTAAAAACTTTTTCTCGGATTAATTAAATAAACATATTTATTTAATTACCCAATAATTAAATTATGAAATAAAATTCAATAAATCAAATTTATATGAATTTACCGAATCGCCCTTACACTTTGTATTTTGTTCATTTTAGTCCGAAATTGTCCGAAATAATTTTGAATGATTCTAAATCATTACTAATATGAATTAAACATGTTAAAAATGTCAAAACACAATTTGCAATAAAAACCCCAATTTCTTCCATTTGGCCGAGAGCCTCACAAGGGTTCATTATTGTGCATTTTGCACTTCCATGCTTCAAGACACATCCAAATGAAATCCAATCAACATGAAACTTTATATGCATCATATACACATCCTTATACACAACATAAATGAAAAGCCCCAAATTTGGATAAGGTCTTAAGCCCTAATTTTTCAATTTCTTCAAATTGGACAAATTAGACCAAATTGGTTAAATCAATTACTTTAATCATCATTCTTCCATCCAATTAAAGTCTCAACACAATGAAATAACTATAGATCATATCTAGGTCATTTAAGAGTGGGTCAACAACTCTAAATTAGCAACAAAGTTTCCAAAATCATAAAAGAACACTTATAACTACACTAGTCACAAGCTTCCATCATCATACATGCTCAACACTTTCACCAAACTTCCATTCACCAAAAACACAAAGAATAAAGAAAAGAATAGCATAAGAACATCACAAGATGTAGCCTAGAACATAAGGAACATTTTCCTTTCTAATAGCAAGTTAAGAAAACTTACTAAAATCCAAGTTTTTCTTTTCTTCCTCTCAAGCTTCTCTTGTTTCTTTTAATGGTGTTTTTGTTAAAGTGTAGAAGGTTAATTTACCAAAATGAAATGAAAACAATTTATACTTGCCAAGAAATGGCCTTGGCCGAAAATGGTAAAGGCAAATACAACAAAATTAATTTCAGTTTCATTTGGTTATAATTTGATCAACTTGTTAAATATCTAATAAACACTTTATAGATATTTTAATTAAGTCAAAAAAGGCAACTTAGCCATTTAATGCAAATATCTAAATCTTAAGATATTTATATTTTAATTAATTTAATCATTTAACAATTAATTAATTAATTAAATACAAATATATTAAATATATGTATTATATTTACATTAAATATTAAATACATATATTCATTTATGATATTAGTCAAATATCTCAATTTGACAATTAATTAATGTGTATTTAAATTAATCAATCATTAAATGTAAATACACAATAATTAAGGAAATGACTATCGGATCCCTACACATGTATTTTGCGTTTAACTTTTAAACTACTTTATAAATAATCAATATTATTTAATGTTGCTCTAGTGCTCTACGAGTATATTTCATTATTGAGACTCTCTAGATTCAGGTATATCCGTCATGAGATCTAATTTCGTATCCATAATTTATCCCCCGTAAATTATGACGATCACGGATAAACTCGTTAAATCATACAGGTCGAGGTCATGGCAAATGCATAATTCCTCCGTCACAGGTATCCGGATAAATCCCAGAGATATAGATGTAAACGTTAAATCTCTATAGGGATTATCCAGTCGACTATTCTATTAGCAATCTCAAAAAGAATGTTTAGAACTAGTTTCTAAACTGTACCACGGGCCCATGGTTTTTATCTGATTGCTAATCATGTGGACTACCTATGCTCTAATACACAGAACTGACGGATCCTATCTTGATACACATAGGACACCCTGAGGATCTATCTACACCCAACGAACAGACGGAGGTCTGATCTAAATAGATCGGTGACGTGACTGCCATCTAAGTGTAGAAGATGTCTCATGTGCCCACAATGGCATCTCAAGTCTAAGAATCACAAGTGCTACTCAACCCGAGAAGATTCTTATTGACGTTGATGTACAATCCATTAAGAATCTTCAGTGAGTCGTTCAGTGTTTATCCGCTATAAACACCTACACGTCTATACTAGTCTCTAAGACTTATGGTTCATTGAGAAACCATTGGAATCATACATTCCAATATACGACATGTACCGGTCTCAACGAGTTTACTATACTGACCAAGTAGTGTAAACCTTGACCAGGAACAGTCTGAGAATGACAACGTCATGATACTACTCAATGTCAGTTGCGACGCTTTTGCAACAGTACCATGACTAATCATTCTAAGGTCATTAGGTCTTTACCATATTAAAAGATACATTATATTATAGAAACTGCATATATTATTAACATTAATATCGTTTTACAGAAGTATTCATAAAGAAATACAACCGGGAATTGGCGCTCTGAGCACCAACCCCAACAAAATCTCCCACTTACTCTAGTGCCAATAACGATTGTATCTAATACCCATCGACTCCACGTGTTTATCAAACAACTTCGAAGGTATGGCCTTCGTCAGCGGGTCTGCTACATTATCTTCACTTGGTACCTTGCACAAGACAATATCCCCTCGCGACACAATCTCTCGAATGATGTGGTACTTGCGTTCCACATGCTTCCACTTCTGATGCGCCATCGGTTCCTTTGCTTGCGCAATGGCTCCAGTATTATCACAGTATAACGGAATCGCATTCTCGATACTTGGGACAACTCCCAATTCTGTGATAAAGTTCTTTATCCACACAGCCTCTTTTGCAACTTCAGAAGCTGCAATATATTCTGCCTCAGTGGTGGAATTAGCTGTCGATCCTTGTTTGGAACTCTTCCAACAAACTGCACCTCCGTTAAGGGTAAATACGAATCCAGATGTAGACTTTCTATCATCAGGATCCTATTGGAAATCGGAATCCGTATACCCGTTAACTTGCAGCTCATTTCCTCAATAAATTATTAACTTATCCTTAGTACCTTTAAGATACTTGAGGATATATTAATGGCCATTCAATGGTCATTACCTGGATTGGACTGATATCTACTAGTTACGCTAATAGCGAAACTGATATCAGGCCTCGTACATAACATGGCATACATTATGCTACCCAAACACGGAGCATAAGGTTGGTTAGACATTCTAACCTTCTCATCTTCTATGGACTCATCTTCTTTGAAAGATGAATCCCATGTCTGAACGGTATGTTTGCTGTCTTACAGTTACCAAAATTATACCTTTCCAAGATTTTATCTATATACGTTGATTGGGATAACCCAATCAGCCTCCTTTGTCTATCTCTATAGAGTTTTATCCCTAAGACATAGGAAGCTTCTCCCAGGTCCTTCATGGAGAAATTCTTACAGAGGTATGCTTTGACGCTTTGTAACATGCCTAAATCATTCCCAATGATTAGGATGTCATCAACATATAGGATTAAAAATACGACCATGCTCTCATTGGCCTTCTGATACACACAAGATTCTTCTGAATTCTTGAGAAAACCAGACAATCTAATAATCTTGTCGAATCGAAGATTCCAACTTCGTGAAGCTGGTTTAAGTCCATAAATGGACTTCTTAAGCTTACACACCATGCCCGAGTTTTCGCTGGACGTAAAATCTTCCGGCTGTTCCATATAGATTTCTTCATCAAGAAATCCATTTAGAAAAGCCGTTTTGACATCCATTTGCCAAATCTCGTAGTCATGATACGCAGCTATAGAAAGAAAAATCCGAATAGACTTAAGCATTGCTACTGGTGAAAAAATTTCATCGTAGTCGACGTTAGGTCGCTGCATGTAACCTTTTGCTATCAGTCGGGCCTTGTAAGTTTCAACCTTACCGTCAGGCCCGCGCTTTCTCTTGTAAACCCATTTACAACCGATAGGAACAATTCCTTCGGGAAGCGGAACCAAGTCCCAAACTTGATTCTCATGCATTGAGTCTATCTCGGATTTCATGGCACATTGCCATTTCACGGAGTCGATGTCCAATATCGATTCTCTATAGGTGAAAGGATCTGTCTCTTCAACTAAGAGAACATCCAGACTCTTTTCTTGTATCAAATACAAGCGTTCATGAGGTCTAGATACCCTTTCCGACCTACGGAGTGTGTGTATTGTAGGTGATTCATCTACTTGAACTACAGGTTCCTCCGTTGGTTCGTTGTTTTCAGGTTGTACTTCATCAAGTTCAACCTGTCTATGATTACCACCTTCTGACAAAAATTCTACTTCTAGAAATTTTGCGAAGCGAGCTACGAACACATTTCGATGCTCGGTATCATAGAACATATATCCCCTCGTATTCAAAGGATATCCAACAAACCTAAACTTTTGCCCTCGAGGCGAAAGCTTATCTTGCTGAGTCACCCTGACATAAGCAGAACAACCCCAAACCTTAATATAATTAAGATTTGGTCTCATACCTTACCATATCTGATACGGATTCGTAGGAACAGCTTTTGAAGGAATCTTATTCAAAAGATGTGCAGCTGTTAAAAGAGAGTAGCCCGATAAGTAATAGGGCAAATCTGTGAAACTCAACATTGATCGGACCATATCCAATAAAGTCTGATTTCTCCTCTCAGACACTCTATTGTGCTGGGGAGTACCTGGAGGAGTATATTGAGCGAGAATCTCATTCTCCTTCATATAATCCATGAACACACCACTTATATATTCTCCGCCTCGATCAGATCGAAGCATTTAATATATTGACCAGTTTTTTTTCTACTTCATTTCGGAACTCTTTGAACTTTTCAAAGGTTTCCGATTTATGTCGCATCAAATAGACAGAACCATACCGTGACAGATCATCAGTAAAGGTAACGAAGTACGAATAACCACTGTGAGTAGTTTGACTTAGTGGACCACATATATCAGAATATACGAGTTCCAGTAAGTTAGTGGCGCGGTGTCTAACACCAGAAAATGGGGCTTTGGTCATCTTACCCTGAATACAGGATTCACAAGTTGGATATGATTCAATGGTAAGATCTGGTATCAAACCATTCCTAACCAATTGGGTAAGACGTTTAAAGCCAATGTGACCTTGCTGTATATGCCAAAGTTCAGTATTATTAATTTCAAGTAAACTACGTTTATTAATTCCAGAACTTAAAATATCTTTTGAAGTTTGCAATGTATAATGACCATGCTGGTTTGGACAACAAAGGATCTGAATATTATTTTTATCATATAAATACAAAGAACAGTTCTTAATATTAATACAAAAGCCTTCGGTATCCAATACAAAAAGTGATATAATATTAGCTCACATCCAGATACAAAATGGCATTCATTTAACAAAAGTGTCTCATTCGGCAATGAGATCTCGCATACTCCCACTGCAACTGCATCCAGTGAGTCTCCACTCCCGAATCGCAACTGCATCTCTCCATGCTTCAGCCTTCTACTTTCCTTCAGCACCTGCAACGAATTGCAAATGTGAATGGGGCAAGCAGAATCTAAAATCCAGGTGGATGTAATGGCTTCACAAGCCAAAGATATATCAATAACTGGAAAAATAAATGTACCTGATGTAGATGCTCTCTCCCTCCTAATCTGGGCGATGTAATCAGGACAGTTCCTTTTCGAGTGCCCCATTCTGCTGCAATGATGGCATTTGTCCTCAGAAGCCCTATTGGGCTTTGCTATCTTCCATTGCGATTGAGGACCCAAGCCCTTCTTCTTCTTCCATTTCTTTTTATTTCCCTTTGGCCAAGCCTGGGAAGAAGCAGAGAGAGAAGTAGGTCTTGGAGGGCGAGTCAGTACTCCATTCTTAAGGTTCTCCTCCGCCGTGAGCAACATCCTATGCAGCTCTTGGTAGGTACAGATAGTCCTATTCATGTTGAAATACATCACAAACTGGCGATAAGAAGCTGTGAGCGAACCAAGAATGACACTCCTACCGAGAATGTCATTTAGAATGAGATCATGTTGTCTCAGTTGATCAATCAAATCAATCATCTGAAGAACATGTGGGCTAACAGCTTGCCCTTCATCTAATCGCGCATGGAACAGTTCCATTGCGACCTTGTGAACAATCACTTGTTCTTGGTTCTCAAATGACTGTCTCAAACGAGTCATGATAGTATAGGCATCTGACGTGCCATAATACTGTTTCTTGAGTCCCGGTGAAAGCGAACTTAAGATGTATGACTTAACTCTTAAGTCATCATCCTTCCAAGTTAGGAAGATTTCGCGTTCTTCCGGAGTAGCATCCTATGCCACAGCAAGGGGCAGTGGACCCTCAAGAACATATCCCAATTTCTCAGAATCGAGGACAATCCTCAAATCCAATTCCCAATCAGTGAAGTTATCAGCGCCTTTAAGTTTGTTCACATCAAGCATAAGCACAAATTGATTTGTGGATTGTGCCGCCATCGCAACTCTATCATATAGATCATGAAAAACGGTTAGCAGAAATAAAGTAGTTTCATATAATGTCAAAAGCATAAACTAGATCATGGATTTTTAATCTAAAAATGCCTCTCCCACTAAATCATGCAATATTGTAATCCCCAAACAGAATATAAAGATTTAATAACTAAATTAAATACAAATAGTGAAAAGTGGATCCCGTGAATATATTTCAGCTCACAGTAGAGGCACGGTCTCGCCTACGTATATTCATCAGGTAGACAACTCTTTTGTCAATCACTGAATAGTGACTCATAGGTTTGCGGTCATGGTCGTTTCTCGTTGTCGCTGCGAAGGCAGGCCCACAAGGAGACGTACCAATGTTAAACTCGTCAATGATAAACTCAAGTTACTTACGTAATCCTGACAGCTAAGGCACGTTCAGGATTGCACTTTTGCTTGAATTTATCTAGTATCTAATATACATCCGTATAAATAAATCTCTATCAGCTACACCCTCACAGCAGAGGCACGGTCTCGGATGTAGTCACGGAGAAATATTCATAATCCGTATTGACAAGACGGACCACATAACATGCATCAATTACATAATTACATTAAAACCTTATTAATTAGGGATTTTCCCGCTAAGTGTCATACACCGTAAATCTAACCAATTAGATCATAATAAGCATGTATAAAGTCTTGAAAACATGATTAAACATTGATTTGATTAAAGATAATCATTTTTGGAGGCCTAGAATTAGACTCGCTCTGATACCATTTTGTAGGGGTTTATAGGGGCAGAATCCGGTAACGCAGCGGAAACGGTGGAAAATCAAATTTTCCGATTTCAAAACTTTTTCTCAGATTAATTAAATAAACATATTTATTTAATTACTCAATAATTAAATTATGAAATAAAATTCAATAAATCAAATTATATGAATTTACCGAATCGCCCTTACATTTTGTATTTTGTTCATTTTAGTCCGAAATTGTCCGAAATAATTTTGAATGATTCTAAATCATTACTAATATGAATTAAACATGTTCAAAATGTCAAAACAAAATTTGCAACAAAAACCCCAATTTCTCCCATTTGGCCGAGAGCCTCACAAGGGTTCATTATTGTGCATTTTGCACTTCCATGCTTCAAGACACATCCAAATGAAATCCAATCAACATGAAACTTTATATGCATCATATACACATCCTTATACACAACATAAATGAAAAGACCTAAATTTGGATAAGGTCTTAAACCCTAATTTTTTTAATTTCTTCAAATTGGATAAATTAGACCAAATTGGTTAAATCAATTACTTTAATCATCATTATTCCATCCAATTAAAGTCTCAACACAATGAAATAACTATAGATCATATCTAGGTCATTTAAGAGTGGGTCAACAACTCTATATTAGCAACAAAGTTTCCAAAACCATAAAAGAACACTTATAACTACACTAGTCACAAGCTTCCATCACCATACATGCTCAACACTTTCACCAAACTTCCATTCACCAAAACACAAAGATTAACTTTTAAACGACTTTATAAATAATCAATATTATTTATTAATGTTGCTCTAGTGCTCTACGGGTATATTTCATTATTGAGACTCTCTAGATTCAGGTATATCCGTCACGAGATCTAATTTCGTATCCATAATTTATCCACCCGTAAATTATGACGATCACGGATAAACTCGCTGAATCATACAGGTCGAGGTCATGAAAATGCATAATTCCTCTGTCACAGGTATCCAGATAAATCTTAGAGATATAGATGTAAACGTCAAATCTTTATAGAGATTATCCAGTCGACTATTCTATTAGCAATCTCAAAAAGAATGTTTAGAACTAGTTTCTAAACTGTACCACGGGCCCATGGTTTTTATCTAATTGCTAATCATGTGGACTACCTATGCTCTGATACACAGAACTGATGGATCCTATCTTGATACACATAGGACACTTTGAGGATCTATCTACACCCAACGAACAGGCGGAGGTCTGATCTAAATAGATCGGTGACGTGACTGCCATCTAAGTGTAGAAGATGTATCATATGCCCACAATGACATCTCAAGTCTAAGAATCACAAGTGCTACTCAACCCGAGAAGATTCTTATTAACGTTGGTGTACCATCTATTAAGAATCTTCGGTGAGTCGTTCAGTGTTTATCCGCTATAAACACCTACACATCTATATTAGTCTCTAAGACTTATGGTTCATTGAGAAACCATTGGAATCATATATTCCAGAATACGACATGTACCGGTCTCAGCAGGTTTACTATACTGACCAAGTAGTGTAAACCTTAACTAGGAATAGTTTGAGAATGACAACGTCATGATACTACTTAATGTCAGTTGCGAAGCTTTTGCAACAGTACCATGACTAATCATTCTAAGGTCATTAGGTCTTTACCATATTAAAAGATACATTATATTATAGAAACTGCATATATTATTAACAATAATATCGTTTTACAGAAGTATTCATAAAGAAATACAACCGGGAATTGACGCTCTGAGCACCAACCCCAACATTTTAGAGGACATGTCCCTACATGTTTGTGCCTTTCCCAAAGGGCACTACTCAAGGTATATGACCATCCTTCATATTTGTGCCTTTCCCAAAGGGCACTACTCAATGTACATGGCCATCCTTCATCCATACTATATATTTAGAGAATTATGGGGGATTGTTGTAAATTCTCTAAATATTTGTAGTATAAATATGAGAGACATGTCCCTTAAGTAGTGTTTTATGGGAAAGACACAAGAATGAATAGATATGTCTACTAAATTAGTAGGATGTGCCTCTAGGCCTCAAAAGGTATAAGGGAATGGGTATAACTCTTAGAAGGGTTACACCCCAAACCAAAGGGCCTTTGAGTTCATTCTTAAAATATATCGGAAAGCATATAAGTCTTCCATAGTATTAAATAGTCATTTTAAAAATAGAGTTTTCTTCATTTCTTTGTTCAAGTTCTTGTTAAAGGAGTGTCCCTTCTACAAGAAGCATCCAAGTAATATTGGGAGAACGTTAGCCGCAAAACCATCCGTAGAGCACCGAGGCGGGGCTAATAAGTTCTTAAGGACATAGGCAACTCGACCTGGACCAAGTTTTTAATTATCTTCTACATTTTTCATGTTTTTTTACCATGTTTATGATTTATGTTTAATTTGGATTGATTAAGATCAGTATGTATGTTAATTTCATTTGATAGCACATATTAGACAACAAACTTAAGAACTTATTATTTTTTGGATTTTCTTAGGATGAACATAAGGCTCCTTTATATAGGCATAGAAATGTGCATTTGAGGGCACCATTTGGTTTGAGGTGTAACCCTCCTAAGGGTTATACCATTTCTTTGTACCTTTTGAAGCCTATAGATGTGTTCTTCCAATTTTGGAGGACTTGTCCTTACATGTTTGTGCATTTCCCATATGGCACTACTCAAGGTACATGGCCATCCTTCATCCACACTGTATATTTATAGAATTGTGAGGGATTGTTGTAAATTCTCTAAATATTTGTAGTATAAATAGGAGAGACATATCCCTTAAGTAATGCCTTATGGGAAAGACACAAGAATGAATAGACACGTCCACTAAATCAATAGGATGTGCCTCTAGGCCTCAAAAGGCATAAGAGAATAAGTATAACCCTTAGGAGGGTTACAATCCAAACCAAATGGTACCCTCAAAGGCACCATTCTATGCCTATTTCAAGAGGCTTTGAGTTATTCTTAAAATATATAGCAAAGCATATAAGTCTTCCATAGTATTAAAGAGTCATTTTAAAAATAGAGTTTCCTCCATTTCTTTGTTCAAGTTCTTGTTAAAGGAGTGTCCCTTCTACAAGAAGCACCAAGTAATCCTAAAAGAACGTTAGTCACAAACCATTCGTAGAGCACCGAGGCGGTGCTAATAAGTGCTTAAGGACAAATGCAACTCGACTTGGACCAAGTTTTTCATTACTTCTATATTTTCCTGGTTTTTCTTACTATATTTATGGTTTATATTTAAGTTAGATTGATTAAGATTAATATGCATGTTAATTTCATGTATATTAGACAATAACATTTTTTACTCTAAAAATGACTCTTTTAGACAATGGAAAACTTATATGCTTTCCTATATATTTTAAGAATGAATCCAAAGCTCATATTTTTATGAATCTAAACACGATGAAATTTTTCCAAGTCCGATTTGAATCTAGATGTTATGCCCTTTTAGGTTTATGTGTCTTGAAATTCAAATTTTATGCCCATTATAACACCTCGTAATCCCGATGACTACTAAGTCATGGACCACATAATATAAGATGTAAATCACGTTCAAGCATGTATGTGCTCAGGAAATGACTTTTTGGACATTTGGCAAATTCCTTGCACTTCCAATGCTGAATTTAGCTTACATTCCATTCCAAATAGCCCTTAGTATTTGGGCCATAAATTTTCATACAATGGTAGATTTTTATGAACTTTCTATAATTGGAAAGCTAAGACCAAGACCTACAACTTATACATTGGATATTTTTCCAAATTCGAATCATAAGCAAGTCAAAAATCGCAATTACTGTAGCTGCTACAGTAAATTTCGAATGTGATCTATAATTGAGTGAGGTGGCACCATCCTAGCCATTCATGCCAAACAAAAAATCTGCTCTTTGCCTATAAATAAGATATTATTCACTCATCTTTCTCAAGCCAAAAACATGAGCATGGGTTTATGAAAGCTTTTCAATTTTTTTTTTTTGTTATTCTCATGGGAATTTGGATGAAAGGGTGATGATTTCCAAGCTCCAAAACACACAAAGTAAGTTCTAATCCTCATTCCCTATTCTAATTTCTATTTTGAGCTTGAATAATAAAACTCTCAAATTGTTATTTATGAACCATAGTTCCAACTTTGTGCATTACAGCTTGAGACAATTTGATAACATTTCTATTCACTCATTTTCATGTAGATATAAGCATGTATTAGGTTTTTTTTTTTTTTAATCAAATTATCCAAATTTCCCCAATTTACAAGGGGCTGAGTTTTAATTATTTAGGGCTGATTTGAATGATTAGACAGTGAATAAGATGGATAGAAAATTTATAGGATGTGTTGGGAATGGTTAAGAAAGTAAAACCTGAAAAATTATAAAGTTTTGACATTTCGCACACCAAATATTCGACGAAATACCCCAATTAGTCAAAATAATTATTCGGATAAATTTAAAACGAAGTAACATATGTTAGGAAGTCAGGAGAATATTGCTAATTGAATAAAATCGGAAGGGGGCATAATTCACAAGTTAGGCAATGAACTCAATTTACAAGGCATTATGGACAAGTTGTGTGTTTATACTTGTAACCTGAGTTCTAGACATCGAATTGACGAACCATAAAATTATGAGTGAACTAGTCATGATTGATAATAACATATCTAAAAATAAAATTTTTAGACTTAAGACGGAGTTGCACCGAACTTTTAAACTCAGTCGCACTGTAGTAGTCCACTGGTTATATGTTAACAGAATAGAGCATAAAGATAAATTTATAACTTGAGTTCTAAGAATCGAAGTCACGAGCTATAAAATCCAAAATAAAATAGACACAAAAGCTAGTATTCTATTAAAATTTCAGCAACAAATTCAACCCCGATTAAGCACACCAAATTTTCAAACTCAGTGTTAGTACACTGATTTTATTTTTTGGAAAGAGAGTAGAATATGAAGTTTTAAGAAGTAACTTATGAGATCCTCGAACGAGCATAATAAAAATTGTTAGAACACCCTAAAATGTTAGTAACATAGCGAGGTTGAGTTATCATGAATAGTGAATAAATTTTGTTAAGTAAGGATATAATTTTCGCAACCTTAATACTAACGAATTGTACAACTTCTAGATTATCACCAGGAGATGCGGTTCCGCCACTGTCGCAAGGCGTCACTAGCAAGTTCCAAATTTGTTAGTGTATTCTTTTCTCAAGATTGTGTTTACTTATATATTTTTTAATTGAAACTTACTTTTCCTCATATAGTGCGGTAGCCAGGTTTACTTCCAGATGTTTTATGAATAAAAATATTTGGAGAAATATTTTAGAAAGTGATGATTTTTAAAGCATGCTTTTATGATTTTTGGAGGCATGGGGGAAATCCCACCTTAGTTGTAACTTGGTACAAAGACTGGAATTGAAAAATTCAGAACGTGTGCACCTGTAGTTCAGGACTAGGGATGACAAATGCCCATATATCCCAGATTTTGAGCTAAGGAGACGACGAGATGTAACTCCCATAGACCCTAGATTCAGAGTTAGAAGGGTAGCATAGATCCGCATCTCGACTCTAGTTCAGTGGCTTAGGGACGGAAAAATGTAACTCCACAAGACCACCAGTTTAGACATGTGGGGGAACGGCGAGACGTAACGCCACATGCGTCCAGATTTACAGAGAAATGATTTTTAGAAACAAGATTTTTAAAGCTATGATTTTAAGAAATGACAAGTTTTATGGAAAAGTTTTCAAGAGAACTCAGTTTTATAGCATATATCAGAGTTTTACCGAAAGAAAGGTTTTTTGAAAAAAGATATGTTTTCAGAAAAGAAAGAATTTTCAGTAAAGACAGTTTTCTTGAAAAGATTTCAGTTTTATAATAATGGATTTCATAAAGTATTTCAGTTTTTCCTTTTTTTAACTTTCCAATAACTCTATCGTTCAAACGATCTACCCTCCCACACTTCCAGTTTTTCTGTTTTGCAGGTATGTCTAGAGGACGAGCTCGAGATGATGGATACTGATGGTATTCATTAGGGTGTTGAATCCACCGGGTCAAGCTAGAGACACAATCAGTCAGAGTTAGAGTGAAGTCATGTATCAGAAAATTGTATAGTCAAGATTGCGTGTATAATATGTTAAAGTTTCCATGACAGAGTTATAAAGTGTATTGTATTGTGTTCATAGTTATGAGTATATAAGATGCATCTTATGTTGTTGAGTTGGGCAATGGTCTTGATTACGCCCAAAAATAACTTGCGGTTATCGTAGTATAGCTGGGGTGTCGATTCCTCAGAGAGATGGTTACAGAAACTAATTTACTCAAACAAAAACGTTAGCAGTAACTTAAATAAATCAAATGATAGAATTGATAATTAAAATAAAAACTATAGAAAAGTTTGCAGGATTTTATCGGTAGAGAGATATGGTAAAGCATCGAGAATCTCTCTTGTGTCAAATTCATATATTCAGTTATTGATTTATGTTATTACTCAATTGAAGGTTTCACATCCCAAACCAACAATTGAAAGATATTCAATTCTACTACTATTAAATTCTAAGTTAATCAAATGTTATTTTCTCTATGTCAACAGCACACAAAAGTCATCGTTACGAGTTACCTAACTTCGACAATATACCTTCAGGAAATACTGCGGCAGAAGACCAACACATAAAATGACTTTTACCAGTCACAACTAAGCTCACAAATCACACATAGAAGAAGCATGACTGGATCTATATGGGAGTTTGACAAAACATAATTTATGGATTCAAGAATAGAAAGATAATAAAAAAAAACAACCATCAATTATATTAAACGTTAAAAGGTTGTTAAGAAATCAACAACATAAATATAGAAATTCAAATACTAGAGTTCATCCTTAGCTTTGCCTAGGAGATTAGTTCTCCATGAGGAATAGAGATGTAACATGAATAGATCGAAGAGACGTCATGGTTTCCTTGAAATTCTTCGTTCTTCCTCTATAGGAATTGTGTTTTGGGCTCTTTTTGTGTGTTTCTCCTCTGTTTCTCTGTGATTTTCTCTCCCTCTAGGGTTTAGGACGAAGTTGGGTTTATATAGAAAAGTCCTGAAATCCTAAATTGCATAAAAAAAAATGCACTTAACAGCATCCTGGAATCGCGTTCCTGCATGCGTTGTAATGCGCATGTGACTTCAGTGACTACCATTGACTATATCTCCTCGAGTACATGTAAATCGATATATTATGGGTCTCGTAACTCTTTCTAGATCAAAAGTTATAGCATTTTTAAATTCAGTGCGCGGCTGATGCTCCTGCGTACATCCGATACGTCTGTTAAACATGTTCAATTGCTCCATTCTCCTTGATCCATTGCTTCCTATTAACAAAGCACAAAATCACTCTAATTAAGATTAAAACATATGATATTAAAGCTGAGTTAGCAGTGTTCTAAGTACACTTTCATGCACTTTTCACAACCCCAACCAACTTATTGCTAGTCTCTAGCGATTCAAGCGTAAAATAAAATAAAATAAATAAAAACTATCTAAGCCACTTTCGTAGGGATCACGATTTCATTTAGCGTATACAAAAAGCCTTTAAACCCCTAGGTGTCCCTAGTGGACGAGTTATAGTCTCGTCAAGGCTTACAGTGACGACACCCATAAATGTCATTTAAAACATGCAATCATGCAAAAACAAAATAAACTTAAAAAAAAAACAATAGTCCCAATAGTTATATATTTTATTGTCCTCAAAGAATGTTTAGTAATGAAACGAGAGAACCTTCAAAGTACTCAACGTAACTCAAATCCAAGACCTTGAATATATCATCTAAGTCGGACTCACAGTGTGTGTGTAAAGGTTTATTCACAGCTTGATTCCTAGGTAAGCCAACTCAATAATTTCATTTAAAAATTGGGATCGATGGGTCAAACAAACCTACATATCTCAATTAAGCTATGTAATTGCTTTTCTATGCTCAATATGGTATGATTTTTCCTTTTCTTTTCTTGTTTTTTTTTTTTTTTTTTGCTTTTTTTTTTTGAATTTTTTTTCTTTTCTCAACACACCTACCCTTTAAGGTAGCATTTCTCCTCATGGCGGCCCTAATACTCGCCCATGGGTAGCTTCACGCTTATCGGTTATAGGTGGTTTATTTTCTTTCTTTAGAGATTTTTTCCTTTATTTTTAATTATACCACACATCATAATATAATCAAATCAGGATAGACATTTAAGCAAATGATCATTCATCGATATATAATTTCTTCAACTAGTCACCTTGCCAACTACTCAGGATTTTACTGCTGTAAACCCATAATTAAGTGCTTAGGAGTCTAACATAGATAAACTATTCAAAGCATCAAATAAAAAGTACATTAAAGGACTTATCGTTTCTAAGATTTCACCCTAAAACAAAAAATATCATCATTGGACTTATGCTTAACTTTTAAGGACTAAAAATAAATAAAATAATATAATATTTTTTTAAAGAAATGACAGGTTTTCATACGCATACATACACCCCTACACTTAAAGCTTGCATTGTCCTCATTGTAAGATAAATATAAAGAAAAAGGAATAAGGAACAACACTACCAGGCGCTTAGTTGATTAGGTTCCTGCTGGTGAGACTCTAGTTGTGTGGCTGTGTAGGTTGTGCTAAAACCTGCATAAACACTTATGCAAACAATAAAAGTAAAACCTGCAATTAGCACACAATAAAATAAAACTAAAGTAAATAAAATAAAATAATTAAAATAAAATACATATGCAAGGATTGCCTCCCCGCTAGCGCTAAGTTTAACATATTCAGCCAAATGTAACTACTTAAGCTATCATAGTGGTTTCCAAGTAGCAAACTGATGAAGGCACGAATTTCTGTCTAGCTTCAGCATTTTATCCATTGATCCTCCAGGGTCTGGTGGCTGAAACTCTTGGCTGCACATATTAAAAAGTTGATTCAACCATCTTTTTAACTTCTCAGGTATCATCTTTAATTGAGAATGAATTTTCCTTCTCCTCATTTTACGATTCCTTGGGGTCAATTTCAGTTCAAGAGGGTTTGATTTATGTTGTGAATAAGCTGTTTTCAGCAGGATTACTTTGAGCATGTATGTTTGTTGGCACTCATCATCACCCTGTGGTTGTTTTTCAACATGAAAAATGTTCACTTCTAGCATCATATTCCCAAATGATAACTTCATGAGACCATTTCTTCAATTGATAAGAGTATTAGCTGTAGCAAGGAATGGTCTACCTAGGATTAGTGGAATCTTGGACTCAGTGTTAACCATAGACTGGGTGTCTAAAATTAGGAAGTCAACAGGGTATTAGAATTTATAAATTTGAACTAAGACATCCTCAACTACCCCCGTGGTGTTCTAATGGATCGATCAGCTAACTATAAAGCTACTGATGTAGGTTTAATCTTGCCAAGCCCTAACTGCACATAGATCGAATATAACATAAGATTAACACTAGCACCTAAATCTAATAATGTCTGACCGAACTCATGGGTGCCAATGTGGCAGGTTATGGTAGGACAACCCAGATCTTTATATTTAAGTGGGGTCCACTGCTCAATTACTGTACTTGACTGCTATGTAAAAAAATGCAGTCTTCTTCACATTATGTTTTCTTTTTATGGTGCATAGATCCTTCAAAACCTTCGCATAAGTAGGAACTTATTTTATCACATGTAACAGCGGAAGATTGATCTTTACTTGCTAAAGATGTTTTAGGATCTCACAATTTGGGTCTGGAACTCTGGCACTTGTTCTTCCGGAGGGGTACCCACACCACTATCTTTGGGGTCATCTATGGTGTTGGACGTGTCCTGCAGGCCTACCTCTTTACCACTCATAGTGAATATAACATTAACACCCTTTACATTGGCTGTTTCGTGATTAGCCTGTGCCATGTGTTGGCCTTGTGGATTTGGTTGAGTCTGAGATGAGAATTTTCCTTATTCGTGCACACTCAAGACATTAGTCAATTTAGAGATTTGAATCCTAATCTCTTTATGGCCTTTAGCTACTTGATCTATCAATGGCTCAATTCTTTGGTTGGTTTTGCTTTGGATCTCCACAAATGATTTCTGGGTCTCTACAGTTGCTTTCTGGGCTTCTATGAATGCTTGCATGCAATCCTCTAAAGAATTCCTAGAAATGGTCAGCGTGTGATATTGATGAGCACTATAACCTCTAGGTGGTTGTGTTTGACTCGACTAATGAGACTTCTGCTTCCAGCTAAGGTTGGGATGGTTCCTCCAACTAAGATTATAGGTGTCTGAGTAGGGTGTGTAAGGCTTTTGATACGTCCCTAATGCATGGCATTGTTCTTTATATGTCCCTCTCATCTCACCATATACTGGACACTCTTGGGGTTCTAGGTGGGCGACTGAATGCATGGTTTTGCTATCTCTGGCTTGTAAGGTTCCTATTTATCTAGTTAGTAGCTCAACATATGCCTTAAGATCATCCTCTTCCCTAAAGTGGTGTAGGCTTTTGCTAGAAGAAGTGGGGTGTGTCCTATCAGTGCTATCCAAGGCATTTGGTCCAGTCCATATACGAGATTTCTCAGCTAGTTCATCTAAATACTCGAATGCCTCATCGGGGTCTTTCCTTATAAACTCACTATTACACATAGTCTCAACAAATTGGCGCTCTCTAGGGGTTAGACCATCATAAAAATAACTTACTAAGCGTCAACTCTCATATTCATTGTGAGGGTAACTAGCTAACATCTCTTTATACCTTTCCCATGTGTGATAAATGGTCTCACTGTCTCTCTGGGAGACGGTGAAGATTTGTCTTTTCAAGGCATTAGTCTTATGGTGTGGGAAGTATTTATCGAAAATACCTGGGTCATCTCGCCCCACGATCCTATTGACCTAGGTCTTAAAGAGTACAACCAGCTCTTAGCTCTATCCTTAAGGGCAAAGAGGAAGAACTTAAGTCTAATTGTCTCGGTAGTCCCAAATCGGTCATGGAAAGTAGCTACAACTTCTTCAAACTCCCTAATGTGCACGTAAGGATTCTCGCTCTTTAAACCATGAAAAGTTAGAAGATATTGTATGATTCCAGGCCTAACGTCTATGTATAGTGCATTAGAGGGAAACATGATGCACGAAGGCATAGTTGTGCGAGTTGGGTGGAGGTACTCTTCAAAAGCTCTCATGGGTGGTCTCTCGTATTCACTCATATTATGTGAGCTAGACGCGAGTGGGGTGACAAAAAGATTTTCAAATATGTGATCAGAGTCCGAGTCTTCTTCTTCAGCCCTAACGAATCTACCAAATCTATCCCTACGTCTAGACATGTAATTGAAGCTCAAATACTACCGGAAACAAGAGAAAAATAAAATAAAAATAAATAAATAAAAGGAATTAAACTAAAAATAAAAATCTAAACAAAAACTAAAAAAATTAAATAAACTAAATAAGTAAATAGTAATTAAAATAAATAATAAAATAATTAAAAAATGGAACGAAGTTACCGCTTCGTTGTTGAACAAGCAAACCTGCTCCTTTAAGTTGAAAACTGTTTCCCCGGCAACGGCGCTAAATTTTGATTACATCCAAAAATTAACTTGCGGTTATCACAGTATAGCTGGGGTGTCGATTCCTCAGAGAGATGGTTATAAGATCTAATTTACTCAAACAAAAATGTTAGCAATAACTTACATAAATCAAATGATAGAATTGGTAATTAAAATAAAAACTATAGAATAGTTTACATGATTTTATCAGTAGAGAGATATGACAAAGTATCGAGAATCCCTCTTGTGTCAAATTCCTATATTCAGTTATTGATTCCAGTTATTACTCAATTGAAGGTTTCACATCCCAAATCAACAATCGGAATATATTCAATTCTACTCATATCAAATTCTAAGTTAATCAATGATTATTTTCTCTATGTTAACAGCACACAAAAGTCATCATTACGGGTTATATAATGTCGATACCAACACATAAAATGACTTTTTCCAGTCACAACTAAGTTTACAAATCACACATAAAAGAAGCATGACAGGATCTATATGGGAGTTTGACAAAACATAATTTATGGATTCAAGAATCGAAAGATAAACAAAACAACCATCAATTATATTAAACTTTAAAAGTTTCTTAAGAAATCAACAACATAAATATAGAAATTCAAATACAAGAGTTCATCTTTAGCTTTGCCTAGGAGATTAGTTCTCCATGAGGAATAGAGATGCAGCCTGAATAGATCAGAGATACGTCATGGTTTCCTTGAATTTCTTCATTCTTCCTCTCTATGAATTATATTTTTGGCTCTTTTTGTGCGTTTCTCCTCTGTTTCTATGTGATTTTCTCTCCCTCTAGGGTTTAGTACGAAGTTGGGTTTATATAGAAAAGTCCTGAAACCCTAAATTGCATAAAAAAAAATGCAATTAACAACATCCTGGAATCACGTTCCTGCACGCGTCGTAACGTGCATGCGACTGCATTGACTACCATTAACTATATCTCCTCGAGTACATGTAAATCGATATATTATGGGTCTTGTAACTCTTTCTAGATCAAAATTTATAGCCTTTTTAAATTCAGTGCGCGGCTGATGTTCCCCCGTGGGTCTGATACGTCTGTTAGGCTCTGAAACATGTTCAATTGCTCCATTCTCCTTGATCCATTGCTTCTTATTAACAAAGCACAAAATGATTGTAATTAAGATTAGAATATATGATAATAAAGCTGAGTTAACAGTGTTCTAAGTATACTTTCGTGCACTTATCAGGTCTCACGTATGAGTTTATATTTGAGATGATTGTAGTAGTGTTGATCAAAGTCAGAAAGTCAGAGGCTCAGGAGGATAAGTCGGCATATTACCTGCCGGTAGTATCTCCAGGAGAGGGATGTTACATCCATTTTCCTATTGAGCATCTGAAGTAGTATTTTCCATACACAATAAATAAAAATCACAATAAAAATATATAAAACATAAATTTAATTGTTATTTCACAAATGTGCTAAATTAAAGGGTTAATGAAATTACAAGTGTAAATTGATTAATTTTTCTTTTAATAATGTACACTTTTTAGTGTTCATCAGTTTTTCAACTTCATTTTAGAATATTTTAAATTTATCAAATGTTTTCGAGTTTTGTCTCATAAAATATACATAACTATATCGTGACTGATCATCCGTGAAAGTCACGAAATATGGAGAACTATCATGAGTGAAGTGATTTAATTGGCCACACACATCACTGTGTATAAGCTCAATAAATCATCAACACGATGTCCATCACGGAGGAATGACGCCTTAGTCATTTTCCCTTGGATACATGACTCATATATCGGATAAAGATCTAATATAAGATTATCGATCAAACCATCCTTAACCAATTTCGTTAGGATTCTAACACATATGTTACTTAATCTCATATGCCATAATTCATATCTTTTTTTTCCTCTATACTAAAGACATCTCTATTTGTTTCCAAAACATAATGATCATTAAATAAAGAACATTTACATATAAAAAAAATTAGCTTTATTATATAAACATAAAGTATAATTTTTAATACTTACATTATATGTCTCTCTATCTAAAACATATAACGAGATAATATGTCTAATTAGAGAGAGAACAAAATAACAGTCATGTAAAATTATTTTACATCCATTAGGGAGGCACAAAATAACTTTTCCTAAGGCTTGAACTTCTAAAGTCTCGTAATTGCCAATTCTAAGTTGGATCTCCCTATGTTCAATCCTTTTTTCACCCTTATTTCTTGCAAGGAATTGTAAATATGAGTGGGACTTCCGGTGTCTAATACCCAACCACTATTTGCATCTAAGGCAAAAAAGATTTCAATAATAAGAAAAATTGAAAGCATACCTGAGGGTCTCGAGTTTCCTTTCAATTATGGACAATCTCATTTTCAATGTCATGACTTCTTATAATGTAGACATTTCTCACGAGCCACCTTCAGCCTTGCAGATTTGGATTTCTTTGGTTTCTTGGAGTTTTTCTTTGCAATCATCTTCTTGCTCTTTTGCATCTTCTTTGACTTTCCAGAAGTCGAAGAAGTAGTCGCTCCACCATGGAGATACAAACTCGGGTTCCCTTTTCTCAAGTCTTGTTCCATCATGCATATTATGTTATGAAGCTTCTCATATGTGGCTTTCATCAAATGCATGTGAAAATTCAACACAAAACCACTATAAGTACATGGAAGAGGAAAAATCAGATTTTGGAGAAGCCGGTCATCTATGCTAATGCCATGTTCTTTTAAATATCGGATCTTCTCTATCATATTTGAAACATGAATGCTAATAGCTCCTCCATCCTTGAACAAGGCATGAAAAAGCTCCTTAAAACTTTGATAAATTTCAATCTCATGATTCACTACAAACAACTCATTGAGTCTCTTTATAAGCATGCAATCATATGGTACACCTATGTACTGTCGTAGCAAATGTAACACTTCACCTTCAAGTTGACATCTTTCCATTTTTCAAACGTTTCACGCTCATTGGGCGTAGAGTTAGGATCGATTTCAATTGGTAATGGATTGATTGTCACATAGCTCAATCTTTCCAACTCCAAGACCAGACGAATGTTCATTTCCCACTAAAAGTGATTCTCAGCTCCTTTTAACTTATTGGTATCCAAAAGCTTAGCTAATGGATTTACAAATGCCATATCTGCAAAGTAACAAACATTAATAGAACTTGTTCTTATGAATATAAAGCACTAACAAGATTATGGATTTTAAATCTATTCGTGTCCTCTCATTACTTTACATAATTTGTAATCTCCCTTAATGAAATATAGAAATTTGATAATCAAATTTCATAGTGGGAAATAGATCCCATGATATTTACTTCAGTCTCACAATAATAACAGTATTAGCATTGATAAACTAATTAGGTAGACATCTAAGTGATAAGTGCGGTTTATACTCACTTATTTCTGCATTTTAACTTACTATTTCGTTAGATTTCGTATCGCTTAATGTATTTTGTAGTTCTTTATATTTTATTTATAGGAAGCATTGATACATGGATATTGGGGCATTTATACATATTTTGGGACCATTCGAACACATCGGAAGCACGCGTGAAAAGCAGAAACGCATAAAGCATATATCCATGGCGTGTCGGGACGCACTTTCGAGATTCCTGCATATAAAATTTAGTGGCTTTGGCACTGCGACACCCCGCAGACCCCATAAACACAAATTTTAGGATTTTAGATGCACAAGGATGCCAAGGCTCTATTATAAATGCATAAGTTCATCCAAGACCTAGAGATGAGGCAAATACACAGCACAAAACACAAAATATTTAATTTTAGAGAGATCCAAGGAAGATGATTGAAGAGCGACAAAAGGAGACGAAGACGGTGATGTCTGAAGAGGAAGCGATTCAATTCGAGTTTTATCTTCTAGTTTCTTTCTTTGAACTCTAATGATTTCCATTAGATTCATGACCAAGTTTTTATTATTTTTATCTTTAGTCATGAACTAACTCATTAATTCTGGAGAATGAAATAACTGATGCTTGAATCTTTGTTTTACTTATCATTATTGTTATGGAATTTTATTAAGTTTATTTGTATTCTCTTGTGTTTACTGTTTCTTATTTGCTTGCCACAAATTAATATGATGCATGTTTATAATCTATCACTCGGAAGAGATGGATTTTGAATAGGATCTAGAGAATATAACCTAGGGACTTTATAGAGTTTGGGAGAATCTATAGTTCTTTTGAATTCGTTAGTAAAGAATCACAAAACGTAATGAGTTGTTAATTACTAGATTTTTATAGGATTATCGAATTCTGTATTGATAATATTTTCACTGATGCTCGGAAGAAGGAGTGAATACTTAGGATTCTTGACTTATAAACAATATTACTGAACAAAGATTAATTGACATGGCAAATACATAGGGGATAGCTAGGTGAAATCAGACTCTAGAATTTCTATCGTATTAGTTCCTCTTATTTTATTATTTTTATATCTTATTTATTTAAATAAATCTTTATTTATTATCTTCTAAATAAAGTTAGGATTATCAATTGTAGTACTTAGTGTGAATGAACACAATCCCGGTGGGTTTGACACTCTTCACTTATTTTTACTAACATTTGACACCGTACACTTGCGATACGATATAAAATATCGCCATAAGTTTTTGGAGCCGTTGTCGCGGATTGTTTGTTTAATTCACAATAATACTATTACCAAGTAATCTTAGCCTTAATTTAGATTTTTATCTTTTATTTTTGTTTTGTATTTATTTTTTTGTTTAGTTTTTATTTAATTATTGATTTTTTGGTGCTTCAGTGAATATAAAGATCCACAAGTCTTGACTCCCTACTGTTTGATTCTGAAATAGAAAGAACAACGAGGAGATTAAGGCATGAAAGGAAAATTGAAGCAATGACAGCTGAAAACAGAGATAACAACTCACTCTATGTGGCAATCAAAGGTCACTTCAAGCCGGTTATAGATGATACTTATTCTAGGATTGCTCATCAACCAATCAACGCCGATACTTATTCTAGGATTGCTCATCAACCAATCAACGCCAATAATTTTGAGCTAAAACCTGCATTGATCAATATGGTACAAAGGAATCAGTTTGGGGGTTCAGCTATAGAGGATCCCAACATGCACTTAAGGATGTTCCTGGAGATCGCAGACACCAGAAAGATGAATGACGTGACTAAAGAGGCTATCAGACTACGCTTATTCTCATTCTCTTCACAGGATAAAGTGTGGGATTGGCTTCAATCAATACAGATGTGGAGTATCATGACATGGCAGAACATGACCATAAAATTTCTTGAGAGGTTCTTTCCACCAGCTAAATCAGCTCAACTGGGGGCAGAAATTAGTATATTCAAGCAGCTAGAGACTGAGACTTTGTATGAAGCATGAGAGCGCTTTAAGGATTTACTCCGAAGATGCCCACGACACGATTATGCAGAGGGTCAAAATTCTGTTGTTCTATAATGGGTTGAATGGTTCGAATAGGACTGCAGTTGATGTAACAGTTGGGGGAGCCCTATTCAAAAAATCAGCTGAGGATGCCTACAATCTGTTAGAAAAAATGGCTATTAATTACTTTCAATGGCCAAGTGTACTCACTATGGTGACCAAGGTGGCTGGAATATATGAAGTGGACCCTCTTGTGGCACTTACAGCTCAGATTTCAACCCTATAGACTCAAGTAGTAGCCCTGACAAATCCACGAGTACATCCATCTATTGAATTAGTGGCAGATACAAATAGGCTATCATTGGAAGGAGACCCGAACTTTGAGCAAGTCCAATATGTGAATAATCAGAACTTCAATAGTTATAGAGGCAATCTTGTGCCTAACCGTTATCATTCGAACCTGTCATATGCTAATATAGAGAATGCCTTGAAACTCTCATCTGGCTTCGACTATCAAAGAGCTGAGCATAAATCTTCCTTGGAAGATTTCATGAGCACATTTATTGCTAATATTGCAACGAGGTTTGAGAAGAATGAGTCAAGGATGAACAATATTGAGACACACATGGAAAATATCGGGGCAACAATAAAGACTTTAGAAACACATATTGGGCAGATTGCGTCCTCAATGACCAAGCAACAATAAGTGCATTTGGAAAACTGCCACAGCCCGCCAAGCTATCTTTTTCATGTCAAAGCAGTCAGTGGATATAAAAGAAGAAGCCACCATGACCATTTGGGTGGTTGCGTCTGACTAAAGACGTTAAACTTAGCGCTAGTGGGGAGGCAACCATTGCATTTGTTTTATTATTATTTTCTTTATTTTTTATTTTTTTTATTATGTGCTATTGTTTATTTATTCTTTTGCATGTTATTTATGCAGGTACCATAAAACACACAAAGCCCGCGCAACCAAATTCTGACCAGCAGGAGCCTGATCAACTCTATGCACGGTAGTGTTGTTCCTTAGTTTTGTTTCTTTATGTTTATATTTTATTGATGAAAATGCAAGTTTTAAGTTTGGGGGTGTGAGTGCATGTATTCCTGTTATATTTTAAAAAAATAATATTTTTTTAATGTTTAATCCTTGATAATAAAGCATAAGTCTAATGATGATTTTGTTTGCTTTAGATGAAATCTTAGAAACGATAAGATCCAATTGATTTTTATCTGATGCCTTGAGTAGGTGATCTAGGTTAGACTCATAAGCACTTAACAATAAGTTTTTAGTAGTAAGAACTTAAGTATTGGCAAAGTGACTAGTTGAAGAAATTGTTTGTCGATAAATGACTGTTTGCTTAGACATCTATCTCAATATGCTAGTATTATGATATATGGTATAAATAAAGAAGTTAAATCACCTATAATCGATTAGCGTGAAGCTATCTATGGGCGAGCGTTAGGACCACCATGAGGAAAAATGCTACCTTTAAGGGTAGGTGTGTTGAAACAAATCAGAAAAAAAGGAAAAAAAGAAAAAATCATACCATACTGAGCAAAGAAAGGCAATTACAGAGTTAATTTGAGATATCTAGATTGGTTTGACCCACCGAACCTCAATTTTTGAGACGAAATCATTGAGTTAGCTTACTTTGGAGTTGAGTTGTGAATGAACCTTTACACACACACATATTATGAGTCTCACTTAGATGGTTTATTTAAGAACTTGGATTTAAATTGCGTTGAGTACTTTGAAGGTTCTCTAATTTCATTGATAATCATTTTTTGAGGACAATATTATGCGTAACTATCAGGACTATTTTATTTGCTTTAATAGTTTTGGCATGATTGCATGTTTGTGAATGACGTTAATGGGTGTCATTGCTATAAGCCCTCACGACACTATAACTCGTCCACTAGGGCCGTCTATGGGTTTAAAGGCTTGTTGCATACGCTTAATGCAATCGTGATCCCTACAGAAGTGGCCTAGTTAATTTTATTACTTATTATTTGTTCATTTATTTAGTTTTTATTTTATCTTTTGCTCGGGACGAGTAAAATCTTAAGTTTGAGGTGTTTGATAAGTGCGGTTTATACCCACTTATTCATGCATTCTTAGCTTACTATTTTGTTAGATTTAGTATCATTTAATATATTTTATAATTTTTTTTATCTTTATTTATAGGAAGCATTGGTACATGGATCTTGGGGTATTTGTACATATTTTGGGACCATTCGAACGCATAGGATGAACGCGGGAAAAGCAAAAACACAGAAAGCATACATCATACGAGACTGCCATGCATCGGAACATACCATGCGTGCGCATCGCGATGCACATTCGAGATAACTTGCATATAAAATCTAGTGGCTTTAGCGTCGCGGTGCCTCGCAGACCTCAGAAACATAAATTTTTGGGTTTTAGATGCACAAGGACTCCAAGGCTCTATTATAAATACAAAATTTCATCTAAGACACGCAGCACACAAAACACAAAACATTTAGTTTTAGAAAGATCCAAGGAGGAGGATTGAAGAGCGACCATAGGAGACGAAAGTAATGACATCCGAAGAGGAAGCGATTCAATTCGGGTTTATCTTCTAGTTTCTTTCTTAGAACTCTAATGATTTCTATTAAATTCATGATAATGTTCTTATTGTTTTTATCTTTAGTCATGAACTAACTCCTTAATTCTGGAGAATGATGTAGCTGATGCTTGAATCTTTGTATTATTTATGATTATTGTATGAAGTTTTATTTAATTTATTTGTATTCTCTTGTATTTACTGCTTCTTGTTTGCCGGCCACAAATTAAGATGATGCATGTTTAGAATCTATCGCTCGGGTGAGAGGAATTTTGAATAGGATCTGGAGAATATAACCTAGAGATTTTATAAAGTTCGGGAGAATCCATAGTTCTTTTGAAGTCGTTAACAAAAAATCACAAGACGTAATGAGTTGTTAATTACTAGATTTTATAGGGATATCAAAGTCTACAATTGATAATATTTTTCACTAATGCTCGAGAGAGGGAGTGAATACTTAGGAGTCTTGACTTATAAACAATACAACTGAACACAGATTAATTGACATGACAAATACATAGGGGATAGTTATGTGAAATCAGACTATAGAATCTCTATCGTATCACTTCCTCTTATTTTATTATTTTTATATCTTATTTATTTAAATAAATATTTATTAATTATCTTCTAAAGAAAGTTAAGATTATCAATTGTAGTACTTAGTGTGAATGAACACAATCCATGTGCATTCGATACTCTTAACTCATTTTCACTAAAACATGGCATCGTACACTTGCGGTACAATATAAAATATCAGAACACTAAGACAGTCACATAAAATGTGACTCCTGGGTTTGGTTAAGAATCGTTTCTTATCTTCATAATAACAACAATATTCGATTAAGAAGTATTCTGGGCGTAAACTTGTCAAAATACACTAATGATTTTGGCTAGCACAACATCACAATAATCACGATATGGGCGACTACTTCAACTCATTATATGCTATATCAAATATTTTATCGGAGTGACCTAAATTCTGATAACTTATGTCCTAAGAAAAATGACGATATTAGGCATAAGTAATAAGAACTCATTCATCTCCGTTTGACGGACCATCCAATGATGCTCAAACATCATTAATACTATCACATTAAACTAATCACCTAATCATGAGAGAATTATGACTTAAGTCATTTTATAACATGCATACGTCAAAGAAATAATTTCAATTTAAAACCATGCATTACATATCAAATATAACTCATGCATTATTCAATTAAAATATAGATTAAAACACATGTCAAACATGCAAGCATGATTTTAATATATGTTGTGTGGTTAAGACCCACTAAAATACCATTTTGTTAGGGCAGATCCAGATCCTCTAGGGCCAGATTGGTGTCATGTTGGGATTTATGTCCTAGAAATTCATGTATTGTAAACAGAATTGATTATTGTAATAATAGTAAATACACTATTCATTTTATCAAAGTTGTTTGATTTATATCGTATATTGTCCAATTATCTTGTTTAGCTTGATTACTCGTGTACCTTTAGACTTAATGTATGTTTGATGCATGAGAGGATTTAAGTCTGGAGTTCGTAATCTAAATAGTCTATAGAGAGCAATTTGTTTGTGGTTTATCTATAGCTGCGGTCCATTTTATACTTGTAAGACGACCTTAATCTGGGATCATTCATATAGTGACATGGGAATGGAGGCACCTTGTATGATGAGATCATATAGGAGTAGACTCTGATAAATGTGAATTTCTTTTAATATCCATTAACCGAAGAAATTCATTTTATCTAATAGATAGTCATATATGGATTCGATCTCAATCCTGAGTGTATTACGAACTTTTGCATGATAGGTTATGTCATTTGATTTACTATGGTGAGGTTGGTGTTGCATTTCCGGCCAATAACTACGTATTTTAGAGATATGATTTTGTATGTAGCTGGGAACATTTTACATAGATATGGAATTCATTCTTTCTTACAAGAAGCAGATGAATATATCTTTTAAGAGTTGATTCGAGACTTGAACAATTTGAGCGCTAAACTTTTCTATTGCGAGTAGAAAGTTTTATATTCATAATTTTTATGAATTATTATTCATTATAGAATCAATGGTGCTTAAGAGACAAAATATTTAAAGGGGTTTAACGGACTTATAACTCGGCTCTATTTATGAGATATTCGTGAAGGGCTATATCCATATGTAATGACTATATCGATGGACACCGAAGTTGTTCAGTTTATTTAATCCATCTATGATAACAGGAGTTCAACTTCGAGTTTTTAGTGGAATAACGCGAAGTTAATAATTTGTAATATTTGATTAGAGAGTTTAATTAATATTTTGGAATTATTGGAGCTCGGAACCGTAGGTCCATTTGGTCTCTGTGCTAGCTTGACTAACTGTAGCAAACCTAATATAATTTGATTGTCTAATTATATGTTCACATTATATTTATTTATATATTATTAATGAGATTAATAATATTTATTGTCACAAATGAAAACTATGTTAAATTAGTTTAACTTAATGTTTTCTAGAATTCTTTGATTATGAGATAATCAAGTTAGTAATAATTATGAGATAATTACTATAATATAATTGAAGGTAAAAAAAATCATAATTAATATATTGATTTTTATTTACCATTGGAGAGAAAGCCATATGGCTTACCATGTCATCCAAGCAATTATGTCTATTAGGTGGCTTGGATACACCTAATAGTTTTGTCGTTAGCTAATGCATTTTATGCTTTGGTATGGCCTCCACACATATGTGTTTGCTATTGAAAGAAAGCATTGAATGATTAATGGCAAAGTCATTGTCTTTAGCTTAGAATTTCTTATGCTTTGGTATGTCATTCACAATTTTGTGTTGGCCAATGCAAGAAAGCATGAGATGCTTAATGACAAGGATAGTTAGATTGTGTAAGAGAATATAATCTCTACCATTTCTCTCACTTACTAAGGTTATCACTTTGCATTCATTCACACAATTGTTGTGAGAAAGATTTGAGAGAAAATAGAGAGAGTTCAAGCATTCACAAGTGTTGTGAAATTCCTAAAGCCAAACACCATTGTGACATTTTAGTTCTCTAAATAGTTTAGAGATTTGATCTTAGTGACTGAAGCCCATACTTCGATTTATTGGTTTCGAGTCATAGTTCGGAAGATCGAGTGGTTGATCCAAGTGTTGGACACTAAAGGATTGATCTTGGCTACTACACAAAAGGGAGAAGCAAAGAAAATTTTGAAGATCCATACCGGACCTGATGCTACCACAAGCAACTTCCGTCGTGTAAAAGGAAACGGTTTCCTACATGCCCCCACGCAGCATAAGTGGTTTCAAATATGCAGGTTTGGTGAGTGTACAATTTCAAAAAATTAAAACTCATGAACATATAACCCAAGGTTAAATATTTCTTTTAAAATAAATACTATCTTTAATTACGAGTATGTAGGAAAAGATTCGGGACGAATCGGAATCCCAACTCTCCAAAATGGAGAAAAACATTCAGCACGCGGGTGTTGCGATGCACTTTGTGACTCGCAACTATGAAAGCACTAGCTCTGTACAAGTCATGCCGTGAAGGCTTGCGAGTCATGATATGCGCTTACGTATTGACATTCCCTGCTCTCGCGTTGTAATGCTCAAGTGCGAGAACTCCCCGTCGTGCGATGCAGGCTTGCAAGTCGCGACTCTCAAAGTCTGAGAGCTCCGTGTCACGTCGCATAATCTAGAGCGTCGTAATATTCCCCCGCATAAATCGATTCCTGAGTCATTTTTCATGCGAGGCCTGCCGCGCAAGCCCCATTTTCCAATGAGCATATACATTTTGTGTTGGAGTTTGTGCTTGAAGTGCCAATCCTAATTGTACAATTTATTATTTATTAATAAAATTTTCATTTAAAACCTTATTAATGGTATTGTCATTATGCGTATTAGATTGATGTATAGATATGCTAAATATGACATTGACTTTAGAATAATCTTATAGTAATACTAGATACTAGATGGTCCAACATTGAGATAAGTATTATTATTACAAACTATTCTTAAAGTAAATATTTCTAGTCGGTTGATTTGGAATAAGATCTAATTCCTATAACCTAGAAGACTAGCACATGTCGTATATTGGAATTGGAGTTCAAATGGTTTAACAAGATGTACCATGAGTTTTGAAAACTCATATAGACATGCGGGTAATTGGACCGAATACTGAATGACTCACAGGTGATTCCTAATAGTTGGAAGTACACACCATCGTCAATAGGAATCTCCTCGAGTTGAGTAGCATATGTCATCTTTTGACTATAAGATAACATTGATTTTATGTATGTCAGAAACCTTTCATGGTCCGGCCTCTAGATGTTCTTTGGGTGTGGACCGATGCACTCAATAATCAAGTGTGAAGCAAGATAGGATTCGTCGGCCCATATGTGTACCATAAAGGGTTTAGGTATCCATGTGATTAAAGTCACGATTCTTAAATCTTTGTCCAAAATCGATCACCTAGGGTGGATCCTATCAGTTATGAAGAATTGTGGACATGTCGACATGAGATGTACGCCTAAAAAATTTGACAGTGTATTCTATATTTCCTAAGCAAAACTCGGATAGTCTATGATAAAGGGATTATTAAACATATGTGATGACCTCGACTTGTATAGTTCAGAAAGGTAGTTTGTGTCTTCATAAATTTGGAGGTGGCCGAATTACGTACATATTAGCTAGGCTTATATGGAGAACGTGTCTAAACTTAGAGAGTCCCAATATGAAGTGTACTCATTGAGTACTTAGGTAGCCGATTAATTTTGATAAAAGATATTATTCGATATTATAATTATCAACTAAGATAATCAAGTATTATTAGATAACATTGATTATTTACTTTGACCTAATTGGATTAATTCAATCATTACACAAGGACTTAATTGTAAAATCATAATTATCTGTACCATTTGAGGATATTATGGTAATTATAAGTATGTACTAAAAGATGGTTTTGGCTTCATTTAATTGGATTAAATCAAAGTGGCAAACATTTAACTCATCCATTTTCTAATCCTTGGCTTGATTTAATTAGATTAAATCAAAGTAGGAGATAATGAAGATTAGTCACACCTAATTATACATATTTGGACAAATTAGATTAAGCCTATATAAAAGTTGATTACAACTTTTATTAATGAAAAATTACCTAACTTTTGCTATAAATAGCAAGCTTTATGAATGGTTAAATTAAGCAAAGAAAAAGCTTGAGAAAGTATAAGTAAAGCAAATCAAATTCTCAAAGAAATTAGCATAAGTTAGAGAAGTGTTTAGAGAAGCTTGTGAGGTCTCTACAACATTTCATCTAAGAGAAATCAAGATTTGATCTTGGGTGAAGCTTGCTAGCATTGGAATCAAGATTGTATCTTGGAGGCAAGCTTGCTAATCGTTGGAAGTTCTCCAAATATTTCAACAAATAGAAGTAGATTGGATCTTTGAATCAACCTTGCTAATAAGTTTGATCTTCTCTAAAAGCTATATATTTTTATTAGTGAGACATATAGTGCTGAATTATATATTAGATACATAATATTGAAATTAGGCTAATTAATTTTGTTAGGATGCTTTGGAAGTATAAACACAATATACTTGTAATTAGGTCAAAATATTTATGTTAGACATAAACATAAAATTATAGTTTGGAACTTTAAAGCTTAGAGCTATGACTATCATTTTAGAATCATTTTAGCAAGTGCGTATTTAGAATAATTTATATTTTGTAAAAACACTCGATATTTTAAAAAACTTGATGTAGGAAACAGAAATCGGCGACGCTGTTATAGGCTCGCGGCCTAGTCGGGAGTACGGAATAGCCCACGGGAGACTAAACCGAAGAATAATGGAGTTGCCACCCAGTGTGAACTGGAAAAATAATTTAAGACCGCGCTCACCCCTCGCAAGGGAGGAACTCAAACCGTTGGGTTCAGAATGGTCCCTTACTTATACCACTTGTAATGAAAGGATTTGTACAATAATCTAACCAAGTCTACGCAACATACATTACCAAGAGTACCCTATGTCTAAGTTTACGTACATGAAAATAAAACCTATATCTAAGTTTGCATGCATAAAAGTAAGTCGATATAACAGCAAGCACGCAATCTCATTAATACATTAAATCGATATGCATGGCAATGTAAACATATAATAATCTAAACATAATCGTAGAAAAAGTATAATTAAGTTCCTAATGTGAAAGAAATAAATAAATCATGCTTGAAAATAACATGCTAAACAACCTAATCATGCATAAAAGTGACATATTTGTAGGCATTGCATTTTTGCATGTGAAACCCGATGATGAGTCTCATTTGGAGGCACTACCTTTTGAGTCATGAAAACCGCGGGAAACGGATATCGGAAGGGGAAATTCGGAATAAGCAAGGTTCACTGTTTTCGTTCGTGCTGCGTTCGTTCAGGCGTTCGAACGGAAAGCAGATTTCGAGCGTTCGTGTCACGTTCGGGGAGGCGTTCGAACGGTGTCGGTAATTCTGGTTTTGCTGCTAGCCTCACACCCCAGCCCATTTAGCTCCCCAAAGCCCATAAAACACATCCCAAATTAAATTAAATAAATATTAATTAAAACATTAACTAATAAGATAATAATTAAATTAATTAAATAATTAAATAAAACATTTACCAACATAAAATAAACAATTACCAACTTAAACTAAAATCATGCCTAAAATAAACAAATCACACATTAAATCAAAATATAATCATGCCTAATTAAAATCAATCAACCAATTATATTCCCAATCTAATAAGATTATTTCCAAACTTAAAATATTGTATGCCTAATTAACACCAATCAAATATTCAACCTTCTTAATTCACCAAATTTTGTCCCCCCAATCAATCAAATCCTTTCCTTGTTTAAAACCAAATCATATCCTAATTAAATGCACAAAATCCCTTTCCTTGTCAACCTTAACCCTTCTCTATATAAACCACTCTTCACCAAACCTTTTAGCTTCTTGGAGACACACAACCTAAGACAACCTAAGACGCCCAAGCCCTAGCTCTCCAATCTCGGTAGCCCACGCCCAAGACCCCCTCACTCTCTCATCTCACACAAAAATCACAAGCAAGACACAACCTAAGAGACACACAACCTAAGTCACACCCAAGAACAAAATCAAAAAACCAAAACAGAAAACAGAAACACAGAGAAAAACAGCAGCAAAGCAGAGTTAAAATAGTGGCTTGAGCAGCGAAACAGCGAGGGGAAACGCAAACCAGTGAACCAGAAAAGTTGCGGAGCTTTATCCCTTCCGATCTCCGCGAAACTCAAGTCCGAGGACAATCAAAAGGTTAGACCTGAGGGTATTCTTCACACTTATTCCTATTTAAGTTCTGTTCATTTATCTCGATTATGTTTTCTGCATTTGTTGTATTTGTTGCATATACGATGTTTGTTGTGAATTTTGGATGAAAGACATGCCGCCTCTTGTGGTATATAGGATGGAAACCCGGACGTAAATTTCATAGCCGATTCCGAATGGACGGTAGTATGATCTGTACTCGGGCCACAACTCCACGTATCACTTGAGTAAACGGCATGTTCATTTGTTTAATTTTGAGTTGTTTAATTATTCCGCCGTTTAATTTGCTGCATGATATTTACTTATGTAATAATGAGAAAAGCGCATGGGCTTAGTAAGTGCGATGAAAGGTCCTCTAATTGAAGAGGTTAAAATCCTTTACCACGATGCTTCGCCGCGCCAAGTATCTTTGTGTTTACTTCTGTCTTTATTTTATGCATATTGTATGTTCATTGCGCATGGGCTTAGTAAGTCGGATTAAAGGCACTCCGCTTCACGGGGATAAGATCCTTATCACGATGCTTCGCCGCGCTGGATGACGTATATTCGATTGGACGTGAGATGTGTTCAATCGGATATACAAAGTCCGATAACTCGTCTTTGTTATCATGCCTTTACTTTTATTGTATGTTCATTGCGCATGGGCTTAGTAAGTCAGATTAAAGGCACTCCGTTTCACGGGGATAAGATCCTTACCACGATGCTTTGCCGCGCCCCTTTAGCTTTCATGTATCGCGTCAACGTCCATACATCAGGTCTGTCCCCGTTCGAACGCGTTCACGAACGCAACTCGAACGCGCATACATTTTGCCTTATCATGCATCAGGTCTCATTTCCGTTCGAACGCGTTAGCAAACGCCATACGAACGTGAGCATTCTGTTTCATTTCCGTTCGAACGCGTTCACGAACGCTCTACGAACGTAAGCATTTCATGCATCAGGTCTGTCTCCGTTCGAACGCGTTTACGAACGCAACTCGCACGCGCATATATTCTGCCTTATCATGCATCAGGTCTCATTTCCGTTCGAACGCGTTAACAAACGCCATACGAACGTGAGCATTCTGTTTCATTTCCGTTCGAACGCGTTAGCAAACACCATACGAACGTGAGCATTCTGTTTCATTTCCGTTCGAACGCGTTCACGAACGCTCTACGAACGTGAGCATTTCATGCATCAGGTCTGTCCCCGTTCGAACGCGTTTACGAACGCAACTCGAACGCGCATACATTCTGCCTTATCATGCATCAGGTCTCATTTCCGTTCGAACGCGTTCACGAACGCCATGCGAATATGAGCATTCTGTTTCATTTCCGTTCGAACGCGTTTACGAACGCTACACGAACGCGAACACACTGAATTGAAACATATTCATCACATGCCATGTATAATTGTTGCCTAAGTGATTTTCTTGATGAAACCACACATTTTGTTCTTATCTTTGTGCACATAATGAACATGTCTGTTTTATTCCCTATAATTGCATTATCTACCTTAGTCTTGGCTTAATGTATTATGATTTATGCGTCCATGTTGTGAACGCATGTGAACATTATTCATGTGGTATATCGGATGGAAACCCAGACGTAAATTCCGTAGCCGATTCCGAATGGACGGTAGTGCGGTTTGTACTTGGGATACAATTCCACGTACCGCTTGGAAAAGTATTCACATGCATGCTTGCATTTATGTTTACATGAATGATTAAATTCTTGTGATGTTATGTGTTGTTAGAAATACTTTTAAGCATGTGAATTTGGCAATAAGATTTGACTTCATGTATGTTAGTTGTGAACTTTACTTTTAAGCATGCTAATTTAGGATTGTGGTGCACTTGGAAATATATGTCATAGGCTTGGTTAGATTATTGCATAAATCTTTACATTACAAGTGGCATAAGTAAGGGACCATTCCGAACCCAATGGTTTGAGGTCTTCCCTTGCGAGGGGTGAGTGCGGCCTTAAATCTTTGTCCCGATTCACACCGGGTGGCGACTCCATCACTCTCCGGTTTAGTCCTCCGTTGGCAACTCCGTACTCCCAACTAGGCCCCCGAGCCTAGAACAGCATGCGTCGTCCAGATCCCACTGTGTTCCCACAATATTATTTCTAATAAATAACGAAAAAATGCAAGATAATATGTGCGTCTGTCAAGTGGTACGTGGAATTGTATCCCGATTGCAGACCGTACTATTGTCTATTCGGATTCGGCTACGGAATTTACGTCTGAATTTTCATCCAATATACCATGAGAGATAGCATAAAATCATTCATCCCATGGCCACAACATACATAAATCAAAGATACGCATGCGAAGAAGTAATAATAACTAATAAGAAAAAGAACATAAATAGATAAAAAAAAAAAAAAAGTGTCATCAGGTCTAACCTCTTAAGTCGTCTCTTGAAAGTGTGTTACGCGGTTGTCGGAAGGGTTGATGCTCCGTAATTTTTTCGATTTAATGGTTCGTTGTTTTTATTCGTTGCCTCGCTATTTGGGCTGCTATTTTAGCTCTATTTTGCTGTTGTTTTGGTTGTTATTTTTAGTATTTGGGATATGTTTCAGGGCAGAATTTTCGATGATTGCAGGGCTAATTTTCTGGACAGTTTTCGATGGTTACAGGGGCTGTTTACTGGGTAATTTGTCAGTGGTATAATGGTAGGTTTTTGGGACAGTTTCGGTTGTTTGGGTGCAGTGCAGTGCAGTTTCGGTGGTTTGGGTGCAATGCAGTGTAGTTTCGGTGAGTTGGGTGTAGTGTAGTGCAGTTTCGGTGGTTTGGGTGTAGTGCAGTGCAGTTTGTTTCGTTGGTTTTCAGGCAGTTTAGAGACTATTTTTTTCGGTGGTAAAGATGTTGTTTTCTGGGCAGAATTCAAGTGAATATGGATGGACTTTCTGGACTGTTTTATGCGTGAATATGGAAATATTTTCTGGTGGGTTTATGCGGCAATGGAAAGGCTTTCAGGGATGTGTGGCTTGCGGCAATGGAGGAGAATTTAGGAGGCTTTATGCGTGAATATAGAGGGGGATTTTGGAGAGCTTGGGCGTGAATGCTAGGCTCCTAAGGTTGGGTTATGCTTCTTTTTATAGGTAAGGGTTGAGGTTTACCTTATACGGGTAGGAAAACTTAGATTGTGTAATTATGGGGGAATATTTAATTTGTGTGTCATAAGGAAAGGATCTCTTCATTTAGGAAGGTAATTTGATTTGATTTGATTTTATTTTATTTAGTTTAGGAATGTGATTTAATTTAATTAGAAATGTGATTATGTGATTTATTTTTTTTGAATCTTTTAATTTGGGAAGGTGATTTATTTGGATTTCAACATGTATTTAATGTGTGGATTTGTTATTTTGGAAGGGGATGAGCGTGAATTAGGTCCTTTTAGGCGTGTAGTTGGGCTCTTTTGGTGGGCTTGGTGTGTGGCTTGGTGGTGTGTGTTTTGTGGAGGTTTGAGCTGAGGATAAATTTTAAAACAGAGATCTAACGAGCAAACCCGAAGCTAAGCAAACGAATTAAGTCCAACAAGGTATCAATTTATGACTTTTCCCTTCCGACGTCCGTTTCCCGCGACTTCCATAACTTAAAGAGTAGTGCCTCCGTACTAGACTCATCATCGGGACTTATATGCAAAAATGCAGTACCTACAGTCACCCCCACTTTGATGGGACTGGTACAGTGTGTAACAGTGAAAATCCTATCAAAGTTATGCAATGCATTTTTACTTACCTGGCTCGCCAGCTGCCACTTGACTTGTCTGTTGCTTCGAACTGAGTTGATGTTATGGTGAGGTGCTTCGACCCCGAGGTTCATCCCTGTAAGATGCTGCGATCTCTAGGAATCACTACCGAACTGAGCTGATATGGTGGCGAGGTGCCTCGACCTCTGGGCTTTGTTCCGAACCACCGAGTGTGGGCTTTGTTCCCTAACTGTGCTGATATGGTGGTGAGGTGCCTCGACCCTTGGGCTTTGTTCCCAAAATACCGAATGTGGGCTTTGTTCCCGAACTGTGCTGATATGGTGGCGAGGCTCCTCGACCCCTGGGCTTTGTTCCCAAACCACCGAACGTAGGCTTTGTTCCCGAACTGTGCTGATATGGTGACGAGGTGCCTCGTCTCCTAGGCTTTGTTCCCAAACCACCAAATATTGATGATGCAGTGGGCCTCGACCCTGGGACGCATCCCGGAACTGCAACTGACAGCGTGGGCCTCGACCTTGGGACGCATCCCAATACAGCTGACAATATGGGCATCGACCCTGGGACGCATCCCAAAATTGATGATGCAGTGGGCCTCGACTCTGGGACGCATCCCGGAACTGCAACTGATATGTGGGCCTCGACCCTGGGACGCATCCCAAAACTACTGATGATGTAGTGGGCCTCGACCCTGGGACGCATCCCGGAACTACAACTGATGTGTGGGCCTCGACCTTGGGACGCATCCTAAAACTGCGATGTGGGCCTCAACCGGGACGCATCTCGGAACTACAACTGATGTGTGGGCCTCGACCCTGGGACGTATCCCAAAACTGCTTATGATGTGGGCCTCAACCTTGGGACTCATCCCAAAAACTGCTACTGATGCGGGCCTCGACCCTGGGACTCATCCCCAAACTGATGCTGATGTGGGCCTCGACCCTGGAACTCATCCCCAAAACTGAAACTGATGTAGGCCTCGCCCCCAAACTGATACTGATGAGGGCCTCGTCCCATGATCCATCCTCGAAATGCCATACCCGACATACTGAACCTCACCCCCGAGGAATTACTGATATAGTGGTTCATTCCTGAACCGTGTTGTATGAGAAAGGGTAGACTGGTCGCCCCCAGTTTCGGTTCATCTTTCTGTTCTTTGCTGCTTTCATTAGGTCAAGGTAGATCTCCTGATGTAATTCCAACACACTATACTGCCTCTCATGAGATAATCTCGATAGCTAAACATATATTCGTCCTCAAATGATGCTTCGTGTCGAAACCAGAGAACCTTCAAAGTACTTGATATATTTAAATCCGACCGTCTGAATGAGTGATCTGAACTAGACTCTAAGTGTGTGTGTGCCAAGGTTCTTTCACAGCTTAATCCTTAAGTAAGCCAACTCGATGATTTTGTCTCGGAGAATTGGATCAGTGGGTCTAACCAACCGAGATGTCTTGATCATACTCTGTGATTACTTCTTCGTACTCAACATGATATGGTTTTCTTCTTCTTTTCTTTCATCGTCTCATCTCTTCTTTTTTTCCTTTTTATCTTTTCTTTCTTTCTCTCATTTTTTTCGACACACCTACCCTTTAAGGTAGCATTTCTCCTCATGGTGGTCCTAATACTCACCCATGGGTAACTTCACGCTTATCGGTTATAAGTGGTCTATTTTTCTTTTTCTTTTCAGAGATTTTTTTCTTCATTTCGAACTATATCATATATCGTAACATAAGTAAACCAAAATGGCCATCTAGGCAAACAGTCATTCACTGATCTGCCATCTTTTCAACTAGTCATCTTACTGACTACTCAGGCTTCTACTGATAAAATCCCGTAATCAAGTGCTCGTGAGTCTAGCCGAGATCAACCACTCAGGAATTCCGGATGAGAGCACATCTCGTACTTATCGTTTCTAAGGTTTCACCCTACAGTAAACAATTTCATCACCGGAAATATGCCTAACCATCAAGGACTTTTCTTTCTCTTTTTTTTCACTCCATTGGAATTCTTTCTTTCAACTTCTAATAATGTGGGCTTCGCCCCCTGGGATTCCTTCCCGAAACTGATACTAATGTGGGCCTCAACCCTGTGACTCATCCCCGAAACTGATACTGTTGTGGGCCTCAACCCTGGGACTCATCCCCGAAACTGATACTGATTCATTCCTGAAACTGATGTGGGCCTCAACCCCGTGATTCATTCCTGAAACTGATGACATTGTACTGTTGTTGCTTCTGGTTAGCTTGCCTTTGCCGCTTTCTTTTTTTCTTCTTTTAAACCTGTGATTACAAAACAGAACAAACACAAAAAAAAAATGCAGATACATTACGTGTATGCATGTATGCATGAATGAATTTCTAATTCCGCTGGGTTAGGTCTTCTGCCAGCTCTCCCAGTGACCGTTCGATCTTCCCTTCCTTAGGTAAAATACTGCTTCAATCTGTCTACGTTGATCGGCTCGGTGAACTCAATCCCTTCAAAGTCTGACAGTCTCACTACCCCATTTCCCATTACTTTCTGGACTATGTAGGGTCATTCCCAGTTGGATCTTAACTTTTCTCTCGGATCTGTCGTCGACGGCTTCGACTGCTTAAGCACCAGATCACCCTTTCTGATCTTGGTAGGACGCACCTTCTTGTTGAATGCTCGAGCCAAAATCTTCTGGTATATTTGCATGTGATGTAAGGATTTCATCCTCTTTTCATCGAGTAGTGTCAATTATTTAAATCTCTGCGAAGTCCATTCTTACTCAGGTAACTCTGCTTCTGCTAATACCCGCATGGATTGTATCTCGACTTCAACCGGCAGTACTGCTTCCATCCCGTAGACCAAAGAGTAAGGTGTGGCTCTCATTGCTGTTCTCACAGAAGTTATGTACCCCCACAAGGCGTACGGTAATTTATCGGCCCAATCTTTATAGTTCTCCGTCATTTTGGCTAACATCTTCTTTATTGTCTTATTGGCTACCTAGACAGCCCCATTTGCCTGCGGTCTGTAAGGTGATGACTTGTGATGGCCTATTCCGTACCTCTATAGCATTGCTTTCGTTTCTCCTTGAAACTGTACTTCATTGTCTGTTACTACATGATGCGGCATTCCATATCGACAAATGATGTTCCGGGCTATGAACTTTGCCATCTGCTTTGCTGTGACGTTGCGAAATGACTCGGTTTCCACCCATTTTGAAAAGTAGTCTACTGCTACTACTATGAAGCGATGTCCATTCAATGCATGCGGTCGAATTTCTCTGATCATATCAATTCCCCATGCTGAGAAAGGTCATGGCTCTGACAGCCCGTGCAACTCTGTTTGCGGCAAATGATTCAAGTTACCGTGTGCTTGGAAATCGTGACAATGCTTTACCAGCTTCGCGCAGTCAGCTTCCATGGTCGACCAGTAGAAGCTTTGTCTTACTATCTTGCGAGACAAATTTAATTCATTCATATGCGGTCCACATACTCCGGTATGTACTTATTCCATTGGCTTCTGAGCCTCTTCTTTTCTTAAACACTTTAGCTGAATGCCATTCGCTTGTCTCTTGTATAGTTCTCCCTTCAAACTCACATACTGAGAAGCTAACTTCTGAATGGTTATCCTGTCATTTCTGCTTACTTCTTCCGGAAGTTCCCCGCGTTCTAAGTATCACTGAATATCATAGTACCACGGTTTCCCATCGTCGACTTCTATTTCCAAGACCCTTTCTATCTCGTAAACAGATCTGCTTGCTGTTGTCAACACTAGAGGTCTCATTACCAATTTCTTTGGATTTTCCCAAGTTGTGGTTAGGGTAGCCAACGCGTCTGCCATTTGATTCTCTTCTCGCGGTAAGTGCTGGAACTTACAATCGGGGAGGGCCTGCGCCAGATTCCTGAGGTGGAATAAATATGATTTCAACAGTTCTTCCTTCAATTCCGACTCTCCTTGCATCTGTCGGACCGTAGACTTCTACATTTTTAGCTCTCAAGGCTATCAGTGCCGTCAGTCCAAAGGTGCAAGCCTCATACTCAGCCATGTTGTTGGTTACACCGAACATCAATCTCTTAGCCATAAACAGTGTTTCTCCCTCGGGGGTAACTATCACAATCCATATTCCGGCTTCTTTGCAGTTTACCGCTCCGTCAAAGTACATCTTCCATCATTGGACCGTTATTGCTTGGATTTCTTCGTCTGGGAATTCAAACTTGTACTGATCTCCTTCTATCAGTTGTAATGCCAGGAACTGTTTTACGGCTCGCCCTTTGATTACTTTAGAAGTGAGGTACTCAATGTCAAACTCTGTCAGCAACACCAACCATCTGCCTAACTTCCCTACTAGCGAAGACACTGAATGCAGATACATCAAGGGATTCTCCTTTGCTACCACTTGGATCTTGTACGACTGAAAGTAATGACGCAATTTTTTGGATGCCCATACTACTGCCAAACAGATATTCTCTACTTCTTGATAGCGGGCCTCATACGGAAGCATCTTCTTACTGAGATAGTAGACTGCATACTCTACCCCCGTCTCATCCGCTTGTACCATCATACTATTGCACGGTGCAAACTTGTCCCAGTTGAAAAGGCCCAATGGGTTTACACTTTCGCGATAACATGGCTAAACAACTTCAAATGGTAAAGGGCCTAAACATAAAGTGGCCCATCGGTATTTTAGAAGCTTTTGGCCCAATTATCATAAAATACGGACTCGTCCCAGTTTAAATGGCCCAACAAGCCCATACCTCATGATAAAAAGTCCAACTGAATCCAAATGATGATGGTCCTAAACGCAAGCATAAAGGAATGGTTTCTATTGGTCCTACAACTAAGGTTCATATGTCAGTTTATAGGAGTGTAGACAAAGGCTCTCATCGACGAAGGATTGTCCATGACTAGGTCTCTCCACTCAAGGGTCCAAGCGACCAAATGAGCGCACCTTTTTTTATACGCTAAGGTACGTGCGAACGAGTTATGATGCGTGACTGACTATCAAATGGATTTCCTATTGTAGATTCCTCAGAGGGAGGGTGGAACGAACTCTCTTAAATACCCAAGCCTTTGAGGCTCTTATCACCTTGGTGACAACAATAAACAACAATTCCTCCAAATTAGTCCATCACAGTAAGCTTCGAGTAAATGACTATCTAGGTGCCTTCACAGCTTTTCCCTTCAGCGATAGAAAGGTAGTGAATGAAAGAAGACACCAAACCATTACCAGCTCTAATAATGCCCTTGATTAAACCCCTTCAACCCATTGTAGACACGGTTAATTAAAGCATAAATCCCAAATATTACAAGACATTATTTCGGGGCCGATTCTCTATCCCCAGTGGAGTCGCCAAACTGTAGGACACAGAAATCGGTGACGTTATTATAGGCTCACGGCCTAGTCGGGAGTATGGAATAGCCCACGGGAGACTAAACCGAAGAATAATGGAGTCGCCACCCAGTGTGAACTGAGAAATGATTTAAGGCTGCACTCACCCCTCGCAAGGGAAGACCTCAAACTGTTGGGTTCGGAATGGTCCCTTACTTATACCACTTGTAATGAACGGATTTGTGCAATAATCTAACCAAGTCTACGCAACATACATTCCCAAGAGTACCATATGTCTAAGTTTACGTACATGAAAATAAAACATATATCTAAGTTTGCATGCATAAAAGTAAGTCGATATGACGGCAAGCACGTAATCTCATGAATACATTAAATCGATAAGCATGACAATGTAAACAAATAATAATCTAAACATAAACATAGAAAAGGTATAATTAAGTTCCTAATGTGAAAGAAATAAATAAATCATGCTTGAAAATAACATGCTAAACAACCTAGTCATGCATAAAAGTAACATACTATTTCTAATAAATAACGAAAAAATACAAGATCGGATGAACGAAATATGTGCATCTCTCAAGTGGTACGTGGAATTGTATCCCGAGTGCAGACCGTACTATCGTCTATTCGGATTCGGCTACGGAATTTACGTCTGAATTTTCATCCAATATACCATGAGAGATAGCATAAAATCATTCATCCCATGGCCACAACATACATAAATCAAAGATACGCATGCGAAGAAGTAATAATAACTAATAAGAAAAAGAACATAAATAGATAAAAAAAAAAGTGTCATCAGGTCTAACCTCTTAAGTCGTCTCTTGGAAGTGCGTTACGCGATTGTCGGAAGGGTTGATGCTCCACAACTTTTCCGATTTACTGGTTCGTTGTTTTCCTTCGTTGCCTCGTTGTTTGGGCTGCTGTTTTTTGCTCTATTTTGATGCTGTTTTGGTCGTTATTTTTGGCATTTGGGTTATGCTTCAGGGCAGAATTTTCGGTGATTGCAGGGCTAATTTTCTGGACAGTTTTTGGTGGTTACATGGGCTGTTTACTGGGCAATTTTTTGGTGGTATAATGGCATATTTTTGGGAAAGTTTCGGTGGTTTGGGTGCAGTGCAGTGCAGTTTCAGTGGTTTGGGTGTAATGTAGTGCAGTTTCGGTGGTTTGGGTGTAGTGCAGTGCAGTTTGTTTCGGTGGTTTTCAGGCAGCTTAGGGACTGTTTTTTCGGTGGTAAATATGCAGTTTTCTGGGCAGAATTTGCATGAATATGGATGGACTTTATGGACTGTTTTATGCGTGAATATGGAAAGATTTTCTGGTGGGTTTATGCGGCAATGGAAAGGCTTTCAGAGATGTGTGGCTTGCGGCAATGGAGGAGAATTTAGGAGGCTTTAGGCGTGAATATGGAGGGGGATTTTGGAGAGCTTGGGCGTGAATGCTAGGCTCCTAAGGTTGGGTTTATGCTTCTTTTTATAGGCAAGGGTTGAGGTTTACCTTATACGGGTAGGAAACTTAGATTGTGTAATTATGGGGGAATATTTAATTTTTGTGTCATAAGAAAATGATCTCTTCAATTTAGGAAGGTAATTTGATTTGATTTGATTTTATTTAGTTTAGGAATGTGATTTAATTTAATTAGGAATGTGATTTATGAGATTTGATTTGAATCTTTTAATTTGGGAAGGTGATTTATTTGGATTTCAACATGTGTTTAATGTGTGGATTTGTTATTTTAGAAGGAGATGGACGTGAATTAGGTCATTTTGGGCGTGTGGTTGGGCTCTTTTGGTGGGATTGGTGTATGGCTTGGTGGTGTGTGGGCTTGGTGTGTGGTTTTGCGGAGGTTTGAGCTGAGGATAAATTTTAAAACAGAGATCTAACGAGCAAACCCGAAGCTAAGCAAACGAATTAAGTCCAACAAGGTATCAATTTATGACTTTTCCCTTCCGACGTCCGTTTCCCGCGACTTCCATAACTTAAAGAGTAGTGCCTCCGTACGAGACTCATCATCGGGACTTATATGTAAAAATGCAGTGCCTACACTTGAAGTTTATTCTATAACATTTGTTATTATTGGTTTTGATATTAAAAATTAATTTTTGGTATTTTTGAAGTGTTTAGGGAAGACCGGAAGAAATCAGGGTAATAGACCCTAATTCCTTCAACTCACTGGAAAGTGAGCTGAAGGAAACTTAAATTGAAAAAAAAAAAATAGGCATGTGCACTACAGTGCACGCGCGCACTGTAGCGCTTGTCTTCACGAGCGTTGATTTTTTTTTTTTTTCCATTTCTGAGTTTCCGGACTCTGATTCATCCCCGGTTTTTTCCTATACACTCTTAATGGAATATACTATTTCATTAAATAATTTAAAATTTTCACCCATACTTGATATCCACTGGTTAGACCCATTTTTGCTGGACGGAGCACAGATCCGACCCTATGTGTTCCACAACTGCCCCAACAGAATGGTATCAGTTACAAGGCTTAACCGCACAACACATATTTTTGAATCTATGTCATAGTAATTTTAATTTAATTATGCACAAGACATATTGGAAATGTAAAGCATATTTTAAATTAAAATTTTAACCTGATTAAATTAATGACTTGATTGTCATTAATCTCCCATTATTAAGAGATTACTTTATTTAAATAATAGTATTAATAATATTGGAGCGTTATTGAATGGTCTGTCTTGTCAATATGGAGTTGAATGAGTTCTTACTATTATATCCAATATCGTCATTAGTATGAGGGTATTAGTGCTCGAAACTTAGGTCGTTCCAGTAAAATATTAGATGTAGCATGATGAGTTAACGCAATCACCCAATACCGTCATTATTGCGAGGGTGTGCATACGAAGCTCATTAGTACACATTGTAAAGTATACACCTAGAACACGTCTTAATCCAATATCATCGATAGTGTGAGGATAAGAAACGGTTCATGACCAAACTATGAGTCATATAAAGTGATTGACCTTGGAGGTCTACCTAATGAGTTTATAAAGGCCAATATCGTTATTAGTGTGAGGCTAGAGTAAATGTCATGGGATCCACTTCCCGCTATGGAATTTTGATGTCAAATTCATATTTTTCCGTTTAAATGGAAAATGATTGGAGCATTATGCGAACACTCAATTAGTTGTTCGAGGCAAATCAAAAGATAGAAATATATCAGAGGTATAAGGAATTGTTTCGTGATGAACTTAAGGATGGATGAACTATCAGCATTCATGTTTTGAATATGATCGATCAAATCTAATATTTGGAACGACAAGGCATAACAATTGATGAATAGCTAGGCTGTAATTTGATTCTATTTTCTTTGCCTGGATCTTATGCTGACTTTGTGTTAAACTACCATATGCACTCAATGCAAGCTAGCTATGAAGCACTTCATAACATGTTACGCATGGTTGAGCATGATATGAGAAAAGACAACCCCACTTTATACCTTCATGGTGGAGCTGGCTTTTCAAAGAGTTTTGGAAGTCAAAGAAAATAATGATGGGAAGAAGAAGATTGCAAAGAAGAACTCCAAGTAGCACAAAGACGTAAAAGCATAAATAGCTCGTGACCAATGTCTACAATGCAAGAAGTTTGGACACTAGAAGAATGACTGTCCAGAGCTGAAAGGAAAAGCAAGACCCTCAGGTATGCTTTGTATTTTTTCCAATTATTGACATCTCATTAATCTTAGATCCAAATAGTGGATGAGTGTTAAACACTGGAAGTCCTACTCATATTTGCAACTCCATGCAGGTAATGAAAGTAAGAAGAAGGCTGAATAAAGGGGAGATTCATCTTAGAGTTGGCAGTGGCGAGACATTGGATGTCAAGGCCATAAGAACAATTGTTCTAGATCTCCAAATAGATGTAAATTAGATTTACATGACTGTTATTATGTTCCCTCACTTATCAGAAAAATAATATCACTGTCAATATTATATAAAGAGGGATATAAAATAAACATTAATGAGGAAACTTTATGTTTGTATGGTAAAGATAATTTATTGAAATGTAAATATTCTTTATAAAACGGTCACTATATTTTGGAAACATATAGAGATGTCTTTAATGTAGAGGAAAATACAAGTAGGAAATCTGAACTAAATAATACGGAATTATGACATATAAGATTGAGCTATATAGGTGTTAGAAGCCTATCCAAATTGGTAAATGATGGTTTGATTGAAAATCTTACCTTAGATCCTTATCTGATTTGTGAGTCATGTATCTAAGGAAAGATGACAAAAGTCCCATTTCTAGGTATTGGACCCCGTGTTGCATATTTACAAGAGCTAATACACAGCAATGTTTGTGGTCCATTCAATCATGCCACTCATGATGGTTTAATATACTTTATGACTTTCACGGATTACAAGTCTAGATATGGATATGTCTATCAGATGAAACATAAGTTGGAAATATTTGACAAGTTCAAATATTTCGAAATGAAGTAGAAAAATAAACCAGTAAATTCATCAAGTGCCTTAGATAAGATCAATGCGGTGAATACATGAGTGAAGAATTTAGAAATTATTTAAGGGATAATGGAATTCTTGCCCAATATAGCCCATCAAGAACACCTCAACACAATGAAATGTCTCAACGTAGAAATCGTATTTTATTAGATATGGTGCGAACAATGATGAGCTATACAAATATTCCTTATTACCTATGGGGCTATGTTTTACTAACTGCTGCCCACATACTTTATAGAGTTCCATCAAAAGCTATTTCTACGACCCTCTATTAGATATGATTCATTAGAAATCCAAGTCTTAGACATTTAAAGATTTGGGGTTGTCATGCATACGTTAGAATAGCGCAACGGGATAAACTAACACCCAGAGGGTATAGATATAGGTTCGTTGGATATCCTGAAAACTCTTTGGGATATCAGTTCTATTATTCCGAGCAACGAAATGTATTTGTTGTTCGTTTTGCCACTTTTCTTGAAAAGGAATTTTTGAGAAATAGTGGGAGTTGTAAAAATATTAAACTTGATGAGTTTGATCCCAATAGTAAGGAACCTGTGATGGAATTAGAGATCCAAATAGGTGAAACACAAGTTCTACGTAAGTCGAATAGAATATCAAAGCCTCTTTAGAATTTTTTTTAACATCTGATGTGAGCCTTGATGTTCTCCTCTTGGAGGAAACAGATCCAATTACGTATAAAGAAGCGATATTGGATATCGATTCGGGAAAATGGCAGGAAGCCATGAAATATGAAATGGATTCAATGCATGACAATCAAGCCTGGGACTTAGTTGAACTTCCTTAAGGAGTTAAACCTATTGATTGTAAATGGGTTTATAAAATAAAGCAGGGGCCCGATGGAAATGTGGAAATCTTTATGGCTTGACTGGCGCTTTCCTATATGGATCCTTGAAAAGAATACATACATGGAACAACTAGAGGGTTTCGTATCCAGTGAGACTTCAAACTTGATTTGTAAGCTCCAAAATTCTATTTATGGACTTAAACATGCATCCCGAAGTTCGAATCGTCATTTTGATGTGATAATTAGATTATCTGGATTCATCAAGAGTGAGGAAGAACTATGTGTTTATAAGAAAGTGAGTGGGAGCATGATTGTTTTCCTAGTCTTGTATGAAGATGACATCCTTATCATAGGCAATGATTTAGGATTGATGCAAAATATGAAAGCCTACATTTACAATAACTTCTCCATGAAAGATATGTTGAGGTTTTGGGCTATGGGCACATCGGAAGCGCGGGTTCGGGCGAAATCATATTTTATTTTTTTTTCAAAAATACCAAATAAACTATTCAATATCTAATATGAATAATTTATTCATATTTCACGTAAACCTATTTATTCAATATCAAATATTAACATAAATAATGTTGAAAACTAGAGAAATTTTTACGAAAATCGTTTTTCCGCAGTTGCATTGTTGTTGAAATTTGTTGTGGTTTTTCAATTGTTGCTGTATTAATTCTTAAATATTTATTTTAATAATATTTACTAATCTCCAACACATTCCTATAGAGAATCGATTTCCTTTCACACCCATATTAGAGGGATAGAGTTCTTTTTAGCGTCTCATGATCAGTGTGGGGGTGGAGTTAGAACATCTCCAATAAGACTCCCTCGATGTCGGCATGTCGCTTTAAAAACTCAAGGCCGCTTTCGGGCTCCCTAAATAATTCCCTATATTTACCTAAATATGATACCATTTTTAATTTAACGAGTTATGTAGGAGGATTTGTTCTAATAATACTCATACATTCATCATATATAATATAAAATATTTTATTATGCACATAGTGTAATATCAATTTATATGATATTAATAATAAAGAGTGTTGTCGGAGTATAAAATCCTAACTCTTTCTTTAAATTTAAAATTAGATATATATTTTTCGATTTCTTAGGTATGTTCTTAGGACGTGTAAAATAGTAGAGCAAAAAATGATTTTTATTTTTGATAAGGAGGAAAAAAAAAATTATTTACTTGAATGTTTGGAGCGTGTAGTACAATGTCCAAGAGTGAAAGTGGGGAAAAGAAAAGGCTGACTATGGAGTGTGGAAGTGGGTTAATTTGTTTACTGGAATCTGGAAAAGTCAAACAAAATGATGCCGTTTTGTGTGCGGCGATGGCATTTGACAGCCTCGCTAGTCGTACACTGCTGTCCTCTCCCGCCCTAATACGTGCACTCGTCTTCTTTTTAACGTGGTTATTTTATTTCAATTTCGTGGTGGGCAATAATTAGTAGGGGATAGAGTCTCGGCTAAGGTTCTGGTTCTGGCTAGTTGGAATTTGACGATTCCGATTCCAATTAATTTCGGTTCTTGTATTTCGGAATCGAAACCGTAATTAACCGGTTCGGTTAGGATTCTAATTCTAACCGAATTAATTGAAACCGTTGGAACCCAGCGGTTCCAACCAATTCCAACAGTTTCAAGGTTTCGGTTGGAACTAGGTTCCCCCAATGGCTTGGTTCTCAGTATCACAATAGTGTGGAACCGAGAATCGTTCGGTTCGGAACCGAACCGAACGACCGGCCACGTCTAGGATGGACGGCCCTAAATTTTAGAGGTTTTTCACGAATTTTTAAAATATATAATTTTTTTAATGATAAATGATAAATTTTTTTATCTTTTTTATTATAATGGATATTAATTTTTTTTTAGATTTAGGGCTTAATTTTAATCTAAAACTTGAGAACCCTAATCCGCCACATATAATAACAAGAATTATAATTTTTTTTTAAAAATATATCTAAAATATTGATATCTTTATCTAAAATCAATGCCAACAAGCACTTGCACCTAAGAATTGGAATTAATTTGTTCACCATCACATTCTTTGATTCTTATCAATGAGAGTTTACAATTTTGATTCTTTTCTGAAATAACATTTGTGCAGTATTAATTTGTTGAATTTCATGATTTAATAGTAACTCTAGGGTTGACAATTTAAATATTGTACAATCACTTATTGTTACATCATTATTATTGCCAGAATAACATTTGTTGGGCAAAACTATTATTAGTTAATCTAATGATCATCCGTTAATGTTAATCAATATTTTTAATCTGTATCAATTACTTCTTCAACTACCCAACTTTATGTTTGCAGAAGCACTTCTGTGATAATTCTCACTTTGTCATGCAATGTAATTTAGGGCGGGAAATATTAAAAGAATATTGAATTTGATTTGATTTCCCACTAATTAATCGAAAAATCGATTTGATTCGGTTTGAAATTCTTCCAAATTGATTGAAACCGAATCAATTCACGTGTAATTTTCTCATTGACTTTGAAAAAAGAAATTGCAAGTAAGTTCACCCACACACTAACACACCTCATATGGTAAAATGAAAAATACATTTGTTAAAATAATACAATGATAAAATTGTAGGGATTAGAGTGTACAATTTGTAACTAAAATTAGATAGAATAATATATAAATTTGTAAAGTTACAGGAGTTGAAATATTTTAAAAGCTTACTTGAAGATTTAAATCAACCTAATCGATTTCTATCAATTCAATTTGAAATTTTTTTATTTTTTTATTAAATCGATCACTCTCAACCTCATCAATTATAATACCTCACATGGGTTTTTGATTCTTTTGACCTAAATAAAGAAAAATAATTACCCATCACAACAAATAAACAAAAGTAATAAACAGCTGAGCTTGACTTGACATTTTTGACTCATGAACAAAACTTGCTCTCAACCACTCAAAGGAAAAAAAGAAGAGCTTGTAAGTGGAGCTTGCATTGCATCTAATCAATTAATTATGGCTCCCACCTAAAAGTTTTTTATAATTAAAAAAAAAAAAGCAGAAAAGAAAAAAAGAAAAAAGAAAAAAGAAATCAAAATCTGAATGCAGCCCATGTTAGTTTCAAATGTTCATTAAATCTATCATTATGATTTTTAATTCACATGAAAAAGTTGAGTTTGATATACTTTGATTATTAATGAAACTGGAAGTGCTTATAAGATCTTGTAACTACCATAATCAACAAGACTAATTATTAAAGTAAGTTCAAAATATATGTAAAGTAAAAACATTATGCATTCTGGTTTGAATGATGATCAAGTGCTTGCTGTTAACACATATTTTCTAATCATAAAAGATTATGCATCATTTTGTGCTTTGTAATTGAAGGATTAATTAAAAGAAAGTCCTTAAAGAAAAAATTATATTGTTGAAGTGATAAATTTGGCAATTTGGACATTTAATGTCATGTAGTCAATACATATAGCATATATGGTACTCCATGAGAGATTTTGAATTCCACAAGAAATAGCTTTTTATTTTTATTATCATAACTTTACAAAATCTTATATTTTATTATATTTGTTATTTTCCAATTTTTTAAAATATTAAAATGATATTAACTCTTTTATTTTTGTGCTTACTAGACTAGACTGGTTACACAAGAATGTGGAATTGGGAACCAGAATCGAACCAGACTGTTCCGGTTCGATTCGGTTCCAATTTTTTAAAATAATTTTAGAAAATAGAAATTAAATTTTAAAAAATTTATAATTAGATATTATTATCAAATAAATATAATAATAAATTTTATTTATTTGAATTTTATTAAATTACATTAAAAATAAAATAAAAAGTTAAATTCCGGTTGGAACTGAACGGTTCGGCTAGGGTGAGAACCCTAACCGAATCATACGAAACCGATTCTGATTTCGATTCTCGAATCGAAATCGAAAGGAGCCGGAACCGTTCGATTTCTTCTGGTTTGGTTCCGGTTCCGAACCAAAACTGTGGCCGGGTCTGAAGACTACTAGTTGGTAATCCTAAAATAAATCTTCACCTACAGTAGTTGAGATGGGTTGCAAATAGAGATGTAAATGAACCAAACCGTTCATTCACCGCTCGAGTTCGACTCACATTAATTTGATTCGAGATTGATTCATTTAATAAATGAGTAATTTGAATTCGAAAATAATAAATCGATTATTAAACAAGACCTATTCGCAAAAGCTCGATTTGGCTCATTTTTGACCCTCAAACACTATTCGAAATAGGCTCGTCTCAAATCTTATTGACACAACTCGACTCGATGTGTATCATAAACATTTAAATTTGTAGAAAAATTATTTAAAATTTGATCAAGTAAATAAAAAAATAAGTATTGATTTTTTAAAATTAATCGAGTTGAGCTCAAACTTAATATTTTCTTAACGAGTAAATTTCTAACAACACATGTAAAGTTCGAATCGAGTTTGAGACATATTTATCGAGCAGAATTGAGCCAAACACTACTCGACTCAATTACCTCCCTTGTTACAAAGTGTCAAGATTGGGTCATACTTGAAAAACACTTCTTATACGATCATTATATCCCAACAGTAAAGTAGTTCTTTTTAGTACAGAGATTTGTTTATCTGTATTTGTTTCCAAAGTCACTTGATAATTGATATTAATTTGGCCAATTATCCTTTGGTCCATAAAGTTTCATTGTTCTTGAAAAACAAAATAAACATATATCCTCTCATTATAAATCTAAACACGTATAGTAACTTTTGTTTTCATTATAAATAACAGAACAAATTTCATAAATCCAAGCCACATTTTAGTAAAACAATTATTTTTGCCTCCAGCAGACTTCTGATTTACAGAAACAATAAGCTAGAAACAGACTTTATGGTACAAATGAACGAATATATTGAGCTTCAACATCGTCCCCATGCTGCTCTTGGTACTTTGAAAGCCAGTTTTATGTACAGATTTGTCTAAAAAAAAGCCTCGGATGTTCTACCTGAGGTCAGCCGCTTTCGTAGTCGTCTTCATCTCCGAATGAGAACACAGATGCATCAGCAGCCATTGCCTTGAATTCACTTTGTCTGTTGGTAATGTCGAGGCCTGAGGTAGCTCCCATAACAGCATCGTTCTTGCTTTCACCGGCAGCATGTGGGGGTTGTGAGCCTGCATTTCCCAAAGAAACGTCTTTAGTTGCACGTGCTAAATTTGCAACTTGATCCGACTTGGTGTTTATTTCAGAACTAGGGGTGGTTGGAACGGTTCCTCCTGCAGAGGCTGCTGGAACTTTCTTGCTTTTTGAACCAGCTTCCTCGGACTCATTGTCTGAAAACACATCATCTTTATCGTTATTTCCCGAGTCCTTATCTTCAATTGGAGCAGCTACACCCTGGCCAACTGCGGCAGGAACAGAACCTGAGGTTTCATCTGGTTTCTTGGCAACAGTTTCAGAGTTAGCCACAGATGGAACAGCGCCATTATAATCCGCCAATACGACTTCCACCTGGAATCCTGGGGAAGGCAGTTTCCTCTGCACACAGTCCAAGCCACGTGGGTTAGAGGAACAAGTTACATGTACGCAAAAAGAGCAGAGATGGTACAAAAATTGGTGTTCACGTTATCATAAGCTATGACGTGTTTCACATTTACCTTATCAAACCCATCAAGATCACCGGTGTTTAGAATTTTTCTGTTCTCAACCATGGTTGTGTTTAACCAGCTGGAAAAGCAAAAGAAAAAACAACTGGGATTTTAACTTCACTTCATAAAGTAACAAAATATTAATCTGATCACAGGGAGGGTACAATACAAACCAGTAGAAATCTCCTTGGCGGTCCTGAAAATGGATTTTGAAGTCCCCAGCCAACTCTGTCAAACCTGGCTCTCCAGGCAGGGCAAAGACCATAACTCCTTTCTTCGGAGCACTAAACCAAAAGTCTTCTGGCTGTCGAAAGATAAAAGTAGGCATATTGATAAAATGCTCAAATAATCATTCAAAAGGTCTAACTAATTCCCGGTTAAAGCTACACCAACCTACCGATAAATCCTTGGTTCTCGGATGCTTCTTCGAGGAGAAGAGTACACCTGCATATTAAAAAAGCATTAAAGGAAAAAAAAATGAAACTATGAGATTAGACTCATATTAATTATAAACTAGTTTCAAAATCAAAACTATTCAGCTTAATCACTTCAGTTCAATGCCAGACAATATATTATAATGTGTCAAGTACAAAGATAAATTTGGCACCTAGATCATAAGAAATTAAATACAGATAAGCGAACACTAATAGTAAAATAAGGTTTTCTGCTTTTGCATGCGTTAACTCACTTGGAATAAAACCAATACTTCAGCTAATTAAATTCACATAAATTTGGAAAGGACCAAGTCTCCAGATGCACATGAAATTTACTATGCGTTTCAAATATATATATATATGGAAACGTTGGAAACCCCGCCGCCAAACCACCGGGGTACGTAAAACCTCCGGCTATCCCAGGCTCTTACAAGAAACGCACCCCTTAAATTGGAACCTAGGACCCGAAGGTCAGATACTGAGCCCTACACCACCAAGCCATTAGACCCGGCCACGGTTTCGGTTCGGACCGGAAAGAACCAGATGGCTCCGGTTCCAACCGATTCCGGTTCCGGAATCGGAACCGTGATTGACCGGTTCGGTTGGGGTGGAACCATTCCAACCGGAACCGTTTCGATTGGAACCATAGGGTTCCAACAGGAACCCTACCTTCCCCAATGGCTAGTAGCAGTTGGGGAAGGGGAAGGGGCAGGGAGAAAAAAAGGCCTTACGGCCATAAAAAAAAATGAAATAGTTAATTCCTAATATATCCCTAATAACGGTAATAAAACAGTTATATTTAAAGGCATTTTTGGTAGCAAAAAAAATTCTAGAACTCTATAAATAGGGGTTATTTTGCATTATTTCAACACCAATTTCTCAACTCTCTCAATTCCTACAATTTTCTTATTCTCAATCTTATTAGTTATTATCATTCTCAATAGTCAATTTTCTTATTCTTCTTACTTATTTCTTAAACAAAAAATGGCAAGCTCATCTGAGAACATAATGTCAAATATGCCAACCCAAGAGAGCGGCCCTAGTGTCGGTTCACAATCACGGAGAAGAGAAGTTAAGGTTCGTTCCTCGGATGGTAAAATTATTTTAAATGAAATATTTAAAGAGATTAAAGATCATATTTCTATATGTTCTGATATTTGGAGTGACTATTGGCAAACACACTCATACATGGGTGTGACTTGTCATTGGATTGATGCATCATTTACCATGCAAAAACGACTTATTGCATTTACAGTTTTTGATGACCAACATACTGTAATGGAATTACAAAATTGTAATTACTGTAATACAACAACAAGTGCAAGCGGAACCGGAGCTGAAGGATCAACTGATAATGATGATTGATAATTACAAAATTGTAAATTTACAAATGGGAAATATCTTAAAATTGTAATAAAACTACGTGAGCTTTGATTCCTCACCCAGTGTTTAAAAATACGTTTCGAGGAGCCGAATCGCTGCCTCTCGGCGTCGGCGCCTCGAGGCGGCCGCCTAATGCGCTGTAGCCAATTTTCCCACCTTTCACCGCTTGAGGCGGCTGCCTCACGTTCAGACATTTTTTTTTTAATTTTTGTTTTGTTTTCCCACCGAAACGACTACGTTTTGGGGGTGCCAAAACGTCATCGTTTTGACTTCTTTATAAAACAAATTAATCTTGTACAGATAATGCAATTTATATAAAACAAATTAAAAAATAATACGATTTTATGTTATTAGTTAGGGAAAGGGAAAGCTCCACAATTAGTGGATGAAGACAATACAAGTGAAGGAGGTTCTTTGGATGATGAGCCATCTGATGATAACAGAGATTTTGACCCAAGCTTCATGCCGCTAGACACTAATGATAGCTTATTTAGGGATTAGTTATCAATAATTTTTTGAACATACTATGAATTTTGAACATACTATGAATTATGAAGAAGTTAATGTATTTTGGATTAGTTATCAATAGTTTTTTGAACATACTATGAATTATGAAGAAATTAATGTATTTTGGATTATTTTTCCGATTTACGATCGAGGCGCCCGCCTCACTTACTCGAGGAGGTCCGCCTCACGCCTCAATGGCCGGCCGGCCGCCTTGAGGCACTACACCGTATTTTTAAATATTGCTCTCACCCCTAGAAGATACGTAGGCAACTTAAATTTTTTAAAATTTAAGTTCAAGCTCTTCAATTTAATAATTTTATTTATTTATTAAATTAATATAATTTATTTTAATTTATTTTCGAAATTTTAAAAAAAAAAGTTCGAACCGGAACCGAACCACCGGCCAGGTCTACAAGCCACGCCCCTTGGGGACAAATAATAATAATAATTAAAATTTTCAGGTCCAGACGTCTGGAAGATCCGGATGCATGTTTTCAACAATAAAGCAATGTTGCTTTATGAATCCGAACCTAACGCTAACTCTCTCTCTCTCTCTATATATATATATATATTTTTTTTTTCTTTTTTTTTTCTTGCTAGCCATCCTCCTCTCTGCGTACAAATATAATTTTTTTTGCAAAAAAACTCTATTTATCTTTCCCAACATCCTGAATCAATCTTATAAGGCAATTTAGATAATTGAGCTCATTAGGGCCGATTTTTAATCCAATTTGAGGGAAGTATGAGAGTTCAAACTTATATTTCATTTTTAATTCGATTTGAGGGAAGTATGAGAGTTCAAACTCATATTTCATCTGACCATTTATCTTATTGTCATCTAAAACATTCTATACAAATTTTTATCCTGTCAACCAAGGAATTTCCTGGTCCCCACCTAGGCGTCGCGTCCTAGGAGCAAGGCTGCAACCAAACTAGCGCCTAGCGAGTTTTAAAACACTGCAAATGCTGTCAACTTTAGCAAAATGCCACAAGAAAGATTGAGGAAATTACTCATGGCAAGCCTTAAAGCGGTGGTTTAAAGAAAAGAACAAACTCACAGTTATTACCTGGGTCGCCATGGGAAATCTAAGATTAAGAAATTGCAGAAAAATTAATTAGCCACAGCAAGAATCAAGCAACAAACCATTATGATCAGAGACTGTTATGTGGGGCCTAATCCAATAAGGACACCTGTGAAGCCGGAAACCTCTAAGCATGCACCTGCACAACATGATAGGACAGTTGTCAGTACCTAAACCAAAGCCAAAACCTAAATTTTTTAAAGAAAAATTCATACGAGAAGAATACCTACGCCAGGCTGATTCTCTCCATTGAAGTATGTCAAGACACGTTCAAAGTATTTGACATACCTCTGAAAAACCAATAACAAGATAAGCACATGAATAAGAAACTCTTAAATAAATTACACATGTTTAACATAGACTAACAATTTGACTTGGCAGACAAGCCCTTTCCCATCCACACATCTTTTCTGGTTATAGTAATCAATAGATTCCTCGGCAGTCGGGAAAAACTGCAATGACAGCAAAAATGAATACAATCCAAACAAATAATAATAAAATAAAAACATACTTATTGAAGCATCTTTCAGATACATTCTACAAGAATCTAACCTTCAAGTAAAGTAGAAGGCTAGAAATCATTAATCCTGTCCTTGCCATTCCAGCCTTACAGTGCACAACGACAACATTCTCAATATCTTCCTTTAGCCACGAGTATGCACTATGACAGAATGATGTTATTAGTTGAATGGGGGGCAGTTGTGGTCATCAAAAGGGAAACAAGCCACCTGAAACAAGTAAACGATAAATTAGCTGTCAAAAGCTGCCAATAGACTTCTCAACACTATAACTCCAAAATATAACAGCCTGAATCAGTCTCAACAGTTTCAGTATCCAAATTGAAACAGGTTAATCTTGAGAATGAAATCCTAATAATACAATATGCTTTTACTCTTTGAAGTAATCCACTACAAGTCACTCCTCAGTATCAGGAAATAAGTTGATCATTGACAGTTGTACTTGTTGATTATCATTCAAGACAAGGTTGTTAAAGGCGAGAGGCGCACTGAGGCGATCAGAGCCAGAAAAGCGAGGCGCAAGGCGAGAGGCACGAGGCGCACGCCTCACAGACACGAGGCGCACGTTTATTAATAATAATTTAAAATTTTTAATATATGCATTATTAACTTGTAAATATAAAAAAAAAAATAGTAAATAGATAATAATATTTTGACATATACTCTACTTTTATATTACTTCTACTTGTCTACTTCATAATACTTGACAAAATATGCACAGTTCAAAACTTCAAATTCAAGAAAATAATAAAAACAAGCGTAATTAAAAATATGCATAGTTCAAGTTCAAGAAAATGAAAAACAACAAGCATTAAAAAAACATCTGCTGAAAAAATATAACTGAAAAATAATCGTTAATAAAGAAAATATAAAAGAAAGAATCGTAGATAAAGAAAATGGAAAAAATAAAGAAAAAATATGAAGAAAGAAACAAAGCTAAAAAAAAATTCAAAAAAAAAGAATTGTAAAAGAAAAAAGAAATACAAATGTAAAAGAAAGAATTGTAAATAAAGAAAATGCAAAAAAAAAAAAGAAAAAAAAGAAAGAAACAGAACTGAAAAAGGTAAAGAAGAAAAATAAAACAGAACTATAAAAGAAAAAAGAAACATAAATATAAAAGAAAGAATTGTAAATAAAGAAACAGAAAAAACATAAAGAAAGAAACAGATTTGGAAAAAAAAAAGTGTAAAAAACTGATGAAAAAACTGGAAAACCATGATGCGCGCGCCTCTGTGCGCCTCACGCCTCACTGCGCCTCGCTGCGCCTCGTGCGTCTCGCTGGAATCGCCTCTCCTCGACTAGATAGATGCGCATCGGCGATCGCCTCGTGCGCCTCTCGCCTCGAGGCGCGCCTCAGTGCGCCTCTAACAACACTGATTCAAGATACACACTGCATAACTTATCTAGGAGCAAAAAATAAGATATTGAACACAATAATTTTCAAAAAACTTAACCGTAACCACCAATGTTTAGAAATACGTATAACGACTCGAGGCGGTAAGCCTTTGAGGCGCGAGGCGGACTGCCTTGAGGCGGCGAAGCGGGCGCCTGAATGCGAACGACCAAAAAAAATAAATTTTATAAATTGATGAAATGATGATTCTTGATTAATAATATATTTATTACAATATTTAGTAATTTAATAAATTAATAAATAATTATTTTAATTAAAGATATTTTTGTAACTTATTTTTATTTAAATATTTATAATAAATAATTTTATTGTTAATAATAAATTAATTTGATATCATTCACATTAAATTTTTTTGAAAATCACAATTAATGTTGATTAATGATATTGATTATGACTCTTTTTCACTAAAACCATATTAGAGCGAACCACAATGTTGAATTTGAATTGTATCAGAAATCCACTTTATGTCAATCTACACTTAATGCTTAATGTGACAATAAATTTAAAGAAAACAAAAGGTATATTAAATTGACGAAATGAAATTGACCGAACGACGACGTTTTGGAGCCTTAGAGACGAAATGAAATTGACCGAATGAAATTGAGAAGAAAAGAAATTGACCACACAACGACGTTTTGGAGCCCTCAAAACGTTGTCGTTTTGAAGGCAAAAGCCGAAGAAGAAAAAAAAAAGAAAAAAAAATGCGCTGTGAGTGAGGTGGCCGCCTCACGTCGATTCGTCGCGAGGCGGACAGAGGTGGCCTCCTCACGCCGTGTGAAGCGATGAAAATCTGAAAACAGAAAGACGCCTCGAGGCGCCGCGTCTGTACTTGTAAATTCTATTTCTTTATTTCCAGTAAACTAAAGTCAAAAGAAATCACATACCTTTCCCTCAAATAATGATGCATCATAAAGCCTCTCAGAACAAAGATTGTACACTTTGTACTTGTCCTGCATATAAACAGTAACAAAAAGTAAGACGAAATATCCCCATTAGCAATAAGAGAAAAATAGATAAATACACACACCAGATCAACAACAATGTAATATAGCTACCAAAATGCAAACTAGTGGCAAAACCTCTATTTATTTTATTAAAACCCAGACAGAACTAAAACAAATTTCACCTTGTGATAGGTTTCAAAGAATTTAATCACTTCTTCCATGTGGTTTCGGTAGAATCCCTGCATCAAATGTCTAAATCCATAACTGAAATTTAAATCAGTAGACTCAACTGTAAAATGAAGTTTGACTTTCTTACCTCAACATATCCGAAAAATCCTGAGCTCATGTCACCAGCAGGGAATCCCATTGCAATTATATTCTCTGTGATATATGTCATATCCAAATCGAATCCTCCTTCCTGAAGAAAATGCACAGTAAAAAGAGTATTAAAAAATGATGTGATTGTGATATCAACGATCAACCTATGAATGAAAATGTTTATTTACACTCATGGTGGTTATTTTATAGGCACAAAGACAATTGTTGTTGCTGAAATGCGCCATTGCGTAAGTCACAAAACATTATTTTTTTAGGCCTAAATCATACACCTGGCATGTGTACTAGTGCAACATATAAGCTGAAAATCAAATTTTAAATCACATAAGCAAGAGCACTGCAATTCATGAATCATGACACTGTAATTCAAAGAGATTTACCAAAATTAAATAAAATCACAGCATCTAGAACCCCACCTGGTATCTTCGTTTATTTTGGGAGACTACGTGACGAGCCTTGACCTGTACAGCCTTGACTGCACTCTTGGATGAATCAACCAACCCCTTTGTAATAGATCCAATAAAACCAGGTTGTGTGGCTGTTGAAGTCCCCTCAGAACTATCAACAGACTGAGGAGATTTTGGAGATGAGCGCAGTCCTAAGCCACTAGTAAAACGTGCAAAGGTTGATTTTCCAGAATTTCCAGTTGGGGACTCCTCTTGTGTGCCAGAAAATGGCTGAGGAATTTTCAAATTTTTGGCCCATGTTGATATGCCAGCAGTAGATAGCTTTGATGGTGCATCACTTGCAGAATTATCTGTTCCAGATTCTGTAGTAGGAGCAGGTTTTGCTTCAGGAGCCTCAGCAAGAGGTGAGGCTGATGAATCA